>JAVDPK010002719.1:179629-192289 GCA_034780415.1 Cichlasoma orientale | reverse complement strand
ACACACACACACACACACACACACACACACACACACACACACACACACACACACACACACACACACACAGAAACCTATTTGATTGCACCGTTGCAAACTTAAGGGCTCTTATTCGCAATCAATTCCAGCAGAAACAATTCCCACACCTCCTGAATGTGTCTAGTTCTTCTTACAGAGCTTACCCCACCCTTTTGGCCATATACTAAATGTTCAGTCTGTGCTGGTGTAACTGCACTGGGTGGGAGGTTCACTTTAATCAGAGGAGTCTTGTCTGTATTCCACAGAGGTACGATAATCCCAGAATCTAAGCTAAGACGCGTTCACGGCCGGGTAGATGAGAGTTACTCGTTTCCCTCCAGTGTTGTCTGCTCGCTGTAGCCTGCCATCTGCTCAGAAGAGCGATGCTTTGCCCACCAGACTCACGCATACACACAAACACTAAAGACTTGAAACTGTGAAAGAGTCAAAGAAAGAGAGCAACAGAAACTTGTGATGATTTATCTCCTCTGGTTTGGAGCAGACACGCAAAGCTACCTGGAGCCATACAGTCTATTTTAAATCTTTGTTTGTGATGTTTTGTTCTCTTTTTGTGGTTCTTTTTGAGGGGGGGGGGGGGGGGCAGTTCACAGTATTACCATGTAGTATATGATTGCACAGCATCATAGTTTCTGTTACATTTGAATGGTTTTTTTTTTTTTTTGTGTTTATTTTGAATATTTTATGTGAATTTTAGGTTTTCTGTTTTCGACCCTCATCCCGGGAACCCGGACCCAGCTCAACTTCAGGCTCTTTAACAGTTTTGCATCTAATTTTTGGAAGCGGCATTAGCACCGTGGTTATTGTAAGTAGTACAAAGTGATGTTGCCATCAATGTTTTTTCTACTGGTTTATGAAATGAATGGCAGAGCTGCAGCGCAATTACGTGTATTTACTCATAAGTTTCAGTTGGGAAAAACGGGGGATTTACAGTTTCCACTGTGCATCCCGTATATGTCAGTGTACCACAGGCTGACGTTTGTGGTTTGTTTTTATAAAAACACGAGCAGAGTGGTGGCGGTGCACACAAAACAATGAGGTGCTTTTTCCCAGTAATAGTCAAACATCAAATTTTTACTTTTAATAGCTGTTTACACTGTATGTTTACACAATCCTATGCCCAATATCACGATCCCCTCACTGCACACACTGTATTTAATACGAAGCATACAGTCGTCCCATCTACTGGTGGGCTGTATTAAACTTGGAGCACATTTCGGGCTGTTGATAAAGGATAATGGGATGAGCATGTTCCATGCTAATAGCTCTCTAATGGACTTGAGTTTCTCCTCCAGGATGATGTCCAGTTCACTGAGTTTCACTTCTTTGTTAACTAAAGGAGACGTGGTAGTGGATAAACCTGTGAAAGCATGAATGAGGGAGCCAAAAATAGGCCTGCGTAATGTGACGGTCAGTGAAAGTGTGTGTGCGCGCCTGTGCATACATCTCTATTTTTATAATAACATTGTAATTCGAGCCAGATTAGGCGATCTCCTGAGACTGCCATCGCTGCTGAGCAGTGGGGGGAACCAGCCGCCTAATCGTGTGTGGCTGACCTCCAGTTCGCGCTACGGTTCAGCGTCGAGTTGCGCTGCGCTGCCACTCTGAAGAAAGGGCGACTCGTGAGGAGCGAGCAAGTGGAACTCATCTGTGTCCACTGAGCTGCACACTGAGGAGAAGCAACAAAAACCCCAGAGCGACGCGCTGCCGAGGCCAACTGATGTTTGAGTACTGCTGGGTGGCCAAAGTGACACAGAGGGCTGTGAGTTAAAGGGATAATACGTGAGAGAGTTGGGGACGGGTGGCTGAGGGGCGATTGTGTTTAAAGATGCTGGTTATTCTGTCTCCACTGACGTTTTCAGTGTGTCCGATAAGTTTGTGCGACAAAGGAAGAATTAAAGCAGACACGTAGAGGAAGATGGTCAACATCCCCGCCACACTTTTTCTTTGTATTTGTTTTATTTGATGATGACTGAGAACGATGGAGGAAAGACACGTAACTGTGGGGGGGGGGGGGGGGGGGGGTTGGGGTTAGCCAGACCAGAGAACAGGGGTTTGGGGGGGGGGCGTCTTTGAATCTGGGTACAAGAATCTCTCTTTTTGAGAGAAACCCAAATTATGTCAAGCATTTTTGTCTTAGTTTGTTTTGTGTGGTTTTCTTCACTGTAATCTGAGTTTACATTCTTTTTCTTTTTTGCTGTACAGCATGTGGTCAAAATAGTGGAAACAGGTGTTTAATTAAGAGATTTGGTTTTCAAGATCAACCACTACTACTTCTGTTAGTGGAGAGTGTCGTACAGCCTTTAAGATCATTTTAGGTTTTCATGAAGAAAGTCGATGTCATGCTTGAACATTCTCTTCATTATGAACTTGTATAGTTTCCTTTAAACTGACCATACTGTCTGCACATGCACAGCTTGCCCTGTATTAAGTGTTCTGAGTGAAACTCAGTCTTTTTAATGGTCTCACAGCTGAGACGATGAAGGGTTTGATGGGAGGATGTTTATTCTTTTGGTTGGCTGGAGAAGTGGATCCAATGTGAATCTGTGCCTCACGTGCACCAGCCGGGCATCATTCTGTTTACCGGCAACAGCAGCAGCCCACAAGTCATCCAAGTTGATTTGGGGGGGAGGGGTGTGTATAAATGACCTTCGCCCTTTACCCGGCTCTGTGTGTGTGTCTGCCTCTGCCTGTGTCACGACTGTGGCGAGCGCCATGACCTCTCTTCTGAGTGATGCGCTGCCTGGTTTGAAGACTGAGTACCAATAAATGCTCCGCTCTTTTTTTTCTTTTTTTTTTAACTCATATCAGTTCTGTGCTCGTTCTGTTGAAGGCTGTGTGCGTGTGTGCGACTGTGAGATGAAGCACAGATGTGTGGAGGTGAATATGAGTCTTGGTCGTATTACGTGTCTCAGTACTATTTGACAGTTCCACCCCCCCCCCCCCTTTTTAAAAAAACGAACTGGAACTGTTGACGAGCACAATGTCTAGTTGTATGGCTTCTTCATAGTAGTGATGCAAACATATATTTTTAAAAGCAATCTAGATTTTTAAGTCTAACAAAATATCAAAAAACAAATCACAGCACTGCAGTTACTCTTTGTTTAATTCTTAATCATCGCTAGGTTAGTCAGATCCACTACACTATAGATGTTGGCTTTGCATTACTAATAGTGCACTGAGGTGTCAGAGACACAAAGTATTAACTATTTGGTTTGTACTTTAACAGTTCAAGTGTTTTGTCTGTTGGACACAGTTTAAATGTTTTTTTTTTCTTTTAACTTCTCAGGCCTCTTAATGATTCAAATAAAATGATTGAAAGAATCTGTTTTGATGTGGTCCGTCTTCTTAAAAAATAACTGTCCTAACAAAAAGGAGCCTTTAGTTTTTGCTCAAGCGCAAGAATGTGGAGGCGTTGCTGCATATGTTTGCTGATACTGGGATGTAAATGTGGCTGTTAGTCAACTGCCTTCAAAGGTCAAAACCCCTGCAGCACTTGTAGCATGAAGAGCAGCTTCAGTGCTTGTGCAACACATTTCTGTTTGTGGTCTTCATCGGGGTCATTTCTGATGCATTTTGGCTTTTTTTCCAGATTCAACATCATCAACTTTGCAAGTAGGATGAGGTTCTGCCAGAAAGCATGAGTCAGCAGCTTTCAGAGTATTGCATTATCAGTGGTGTAACGTTCTGAAAGTGAGATACCTGAATACCCAAAACTGTCCCTACTTCTTCCTACTCGTTTTGAGCTCTTAAAAACTTTATCCCACATGCAAGAAATCTATATAAAGGTTGCTGTCAGTGGCGTGCACTAGTTTCCAAGATGGTTGTCCATACAGGCATCAGAATGAGAGAGACCAAAGCAGCTGCCTAAAGGGGGAAAAAAGGTGACCGAAAGCATTCAAACAACAATCTACAATCGGAGCAAGCGCTTGGCGAGAGGGGAAAGGAAAAAGTCCCGTTTAACAGGAAAAAACCTCCAGCAGAACCAGGATGAGAGAGGAGCAGCTATCTGCCATGACTGGTTAGGGATGAGGGGGGAAAAGGACAAAATATACACTGTGGAAGAGAGCGGTGTACCAATAAAATATACATTTTTCTTAAGATCTGCATCAAACCTCTAAGGTGAAAGTTACAAGTGCCTGAAACGCCGCAAAGCCAGAGCGATGCACCGGGCTGAAGGCTTGGTAAGATCTTCGTAAAACTAAACATTAGTTAGACTGAAGGAAGTATAGTCCTATATTTGGCTCTGCCGAATATATTTTCTTGGTAATAACTATTCTCAAAATCTCTGATCCTGACAAATGCTTCCTGTAACCTGTAAGAACAGTCCAAAAGCTAAACTGAAACAGCCTGCTGAATAGAATAGAATAGAATAGACTTTTATTGTCATTGTACATGGTACGACGAAATTGTGCAGATCTGACTGAAAATGAAAACTAAAATTAAAAATCAAGAAAAAAAAACGTAAATCTATAATAACTCTGGGTTACGAGTCCAAAAAAAAAAAAGGTGGGCACTTTTTAGTGGCTCCCAAACCTTTATGTGGCACGGCCCACTTCAGAAGCCAACAAAAGGGCATGACCCACTCATAATTTTTTTTTACCCGAACACAAATCTTTATCAGACATTAATAATAAAAAAGGAGCCAAAACTGCATTTCACGTCATATTTTTCACCTGGTTGTCCGTACCCCGGTTTGAGACCCACCTATACATACACGCGTGGTGTTTCGGTTTGTGGGGGCGGGCCTCACGGGTTAACACTGCCACCTGGTGGCTACCTGGCCACCATGCAGGAGGAGGAAGTGTTTCGGAAGTGGACACGGCAGGGCAGAGAAGGAATCGAAGAAAAGGGCGGAGGAAAGGGAGCTTCCGAGTGGGATTAAAAAAAAAAAAAAAGACAGATCACCGTGACTTATAACACCTAGCCAATTTATTAACATCAACTGTGATATCGCAGGACTGTACGGACAGTTTTGTGCTCCGTTATCTAGGGTGAACGGCGTATGAGCATAAGGTGAGTCCGCTCGGTCTACAGCCAGTAAGCACAACAGACGACGTACTGTGTGCTGCTAGCGGGCTGCTTTAGCTAACATGCACAGCAAGGTGTACAGCGGTTTGCTAACCAGCTAGCTGTGCTGTCATGGATTTGAACGTGCCCTGACAGATGTGGTGAACTGGTAGAAATGAATAACGGGAGCAATCTCCGGGAGGGAAGTAGTTTTCGGTTATTTTAGGTGGTTTTTATGCGGGTAGTGTTCGCCAGTCATTCTCTCAGTGGCTGCATGAAAGACCGATTGTATGGGAGACGCTGATGCCTGCGTGGCTAAACCTGTGTCGACAGAGGTTTTTTAGCCGGTGTTTGTAGTGTTTTAGATTGCTCATGGCCGGTTTGTTGTCATTATGTCACAGCCTGGTAACATTACGCTCGGACTGTCAGCCACAATGACAGCAGCGGAGGCAGGTAACTGACTGCCAGGTGAACGTGGCAGCTGGAATCATTTGACTGCTGTGATTAGTAACGCCTCCTTCCTGCTTAGCTAAAGATGAAGCTTTGCGATTAGATGGGTATCAGTGTGGTTTAGGAAACTCCTCTCTGCGTAAAAGGCAGAACTGCTGTAATGGGTCCTCCGCCACCACCACCAGACCCCCTCTGCACCACAGCAGGACGACATGTCCATCATTTCTTCCCTGAGAAAAGGCAGGGTCAACAAGAACAGCAGCCTTTGCCTTCCTCCTCATGCTGGGGAGGAAGAGATGTAAATCTCTCGTTGTAAATGTGGTCCCCACACCTTTAACAAAGCTCAGCCTGCAACAGCAGCTTCAGTAAGTAAGCTTTGCTGTTGGCACAAAGCTTACTTTTCAGTGTACGCTCACATTTACACAGACCAGACTGTGTCATCGTGATGTAGTTGAACATTCTGGACAGGTTTCAGCTGTGCTGCAGTACTGGGTCATCCTCTGCCCTGAGGGGAAGTGAGCCAGAGAGAGGCAGCAAATCAATCAGTTTTCTCTCCACATATTACAGACAGTACATCTTTCATCTTTCTTTTCTCTCTCTCTCTCTCCTAGTTTTCAGTGATTTTTTTTTTCCCTGCTCTCTGCCAGCCGGTGACTGCCTGTTTGCTCAGACCGCAGCTCCAGGAAAAAGGCAGCAAAGCTCCTGTCCTTCAGTTGGTCTTACAGTGAAGGTGACGGTGAGCTGCAGGGGCCATGCATCAGGGGTGAGGGTTGTTCGCTGTGGGGGAAACGCGCAACGTCAGGCAAGGAGGAGGTCAGGGCCGGTCAGTGTGGAAATGAAGCTCAAACAGCGCATGGTGGTGCTGTGTGCCGTGCTCCTCCTGCTGGGCCTGGCCAAGATCTTCCTGCTGGATGGAGGTGAAGGATCTGCGGCCAGCCGGCGGGACCTCAGAGCGTTTCGCAAGGTCAGGATGCGAGTCTGCTTTTCGTGCACAGTTGTGGTGAGAAGTTCACATACACTCATCATAGGTCATTTTGGGCTTTTAATGATTTCTTTGAACTGCTCTTTTTCCAGGTTGGAGTGATTCTTGAATTAATTTAGTATTTTCTCCAATCCACACAGGATCAGAATTATACATACAGGCTCAAATCGATCCATACATGTACTTAAATAAGTGGTGCTGAAGGTTCTACAGTGTTTTCTAACCTTCCATGGCCAAGACTTATGAGCTTCTCATGAGCAAGTGATGATCCACTGAGGAAAAAGAACAGTTGGAAGAAATCATTAAAAGTTACCATGACATTCATGCCCATGATGAGTATATGTGAGCTTCAACCGTACATCAGAAACTGTGCTGCCACTGAGATCATTAACAGGATGTACATGTCATAATCAACAGTGTTCGAAAGCATTTACAACATGTTTAAGTACAGCTTACGCGCTGTGTTATTGTTATTGTTGTTATTATTATTATTATTATTATTATTCATCCCTACCAGATGGAAGCAGGTCTTTCTCTGCCTCGGGGCGCTCGCCTCACCAACACCCTCCAGTCTCCGTGGGAGATAGCAAGCCAGTGGGTGGGCCCCAGAGAGGTGTACCCTGAGGAGACCCCAGAGCTGGCTGCTGTGCTTACTGCCCTGAGCTCTGCTAGGATAGAGCGGGCAGATGTGGGCTATAAGGGCACACAGCTCAAAGCCTTGCTGGTGCTGGATGGAGGACAGAAAGTGGTCTTCAAACCTAAGAGGTCAGACTTTATAAAAATGTGATAAACACTTTAATTGTCTGTCAGAGAGTTATTTATCCTTCTTGTTTTTGTCTTTTCCACCCTCCCTCAGATACAACAGAGACTATGTGGTTGAAGGAGAGCCATACGCAGGCTATGACAGACACAATGCAGAGGTAGCCGCTTTTCACCTGGATAGGTGTGTAACCGTTGTTCTTTGAGTTATTTGGCATTTATTTTTAAAGATTCTCTGAGCTGTCAGTGGAGTGGTGTTCCTGTTTTGAATCTTCATCCTCTGCGCAGGATCCTTGGGTTCAGGAGGGCACCTCTGGTGGTGGGCCGATATGTCAACCTACGAACCGAGATCAAACCCGTGGCCACAGACCAACTGCTCAGCACCTTTCTCATGCAGGGTGAGTATCTGTGGCCTAGTGTGTCTCCCCTCATTTATCAGACATCAGAATCTAATAATTTGGTTTTCTCAGACATTTCAGACGGGAAATGTGGTTAAGGGGTGGACAACTGACAGTTTCATATACTTGATAATCTTCTTTTCAGAGAAATTATGAAAGCTGTGACAAATAAATAACTGTGCTACCCAGATGTTTCTATTCTGGGATTTTCCCCACCAATAAAAAGTGTTTTTTTTCCCTGTTTTATTTTAAATAACTCCTGCACCAAAAAGTGGGCAAACTTTATGCTGAATTTCTCCACCATGTTTTGGTGTCATTCATCGTCAAGCTGCTGCCTCCTCTCTCTGTGTGACACGCGCACTGTGCACAAAGAAGCAGCTGTTCAGACACACACCAGCTCTCGAGTGTGATATTTCTGTTAGTATTCTCCCATGTAGCACGTTGCGTACACGACATACTGTCTGGTGTTGTTTCAAATTGAAAAAAGCAGATTGTACACATGGATGTAACCTGTGCCATCACCCACTGGTTTCTAGACTCTCTGCTTTGAAGCGTCATTGTGAGTGTTTTTGCTGCATTATCAGCCAATGCTAGCAAGCTTGGTTAACAAGCTGCACCCACAACTGTATACAGATACACTATAGTGGCAAAAGTATTCACTCACCCATCCAAATCATCAAATTCAGGTCTTCCAATCACTTCCATGGCCACAGGTGTATAAACCAAGCACCTAGGCATGCAGACTGCTTCTGCAAACATGTGATAGAATGGGAATTCCAGTGTGGTGCTCTGATTGGATGCCATCTGTGCAACAAGTCTAAGAGAGTGTGAGCCAGGCCTTCACGTCCATCGTCAGTGTCTGACCTCACAAATATGCTTCCAGAACAGGGGTGGGCAAACTACGGCCCGTGGTCCGCACCCGGCTGGTACAGAATTGCCCAAATCAAATGAAACCATAATTATGACTGATTCTGAGAATTGCTACAACAAACACTGTTCCCACTAAAAGTAAATGTAAGTGTGATCACTGTAATGCCCTTTTTTATGCTTATGTTTGATATGTATGCATCTGGTGCTGGCCCGGCCCGTCTGTCAAATTTCAGAAAGTCATTGTGGCCCCAGAGCCAAAAGGCCCCCCCCCCCCAAAAAAATTCCTAAAGCTTGCGGAAAGCCTTTCCAGAAAAGTTGAGACTGTCATCGCTGGAAAAGGTGGGCTGACAAAAAAAAAAAAAAAAAATCCCATTGATAATCCACAGGGATTATCCAATCTTCCTGTAATTTCGTACCCTAAATCTACCCTCCGTGCAGCAAATTGATGCTGCGAATTTTCCATTGACTAATTTAATATTAATAAATTATAATCATCTGATAATAATTCCTTTCCTTAAATTATTATCATGAGTTTTTGTGTTTTTGGAGGTTTACTTGCATTTGTTTGTTATTAGGGGTGGGACTTTGTTAATTTCGATTAATTAATTACGGGGAAAATAACGAATTAAAAAAATGAACACATTTTAATTGCACTTTGCACTGTGGAACGTTTCTCAGTGCACGAGTTCCAGGCATATAGATTATATTGAATAATTCAGGAGCCGCATCCTTCGAAGGACCCGGCCCACATAGACTGTCCATCGCAGCCCGCAAAGGCCGGAAGTGATTGGCTATGAAATTGGACGGTCCAGCCTTCATGTCAGCGTCGCCTGCCCTCACCTCTGCGTAGTTCATGTCGCCTAGCAACCGTGACGGTGCAAAGCACAGCTGTGGAAAAGCAGCTGGTTAAACGGAGACCGAACTTTTGCTCCTTTTTGTGGTTTAATTTTAAGTCTTTAATTCAAAATCAGCTGTTAAAACAAGCGTAACACATTTCAACATCAAGGAATACAGCTGAGCGAGTGATTAATTTCCAACTATATTAACTGAGACAATAATCCAGTTATGACGCTTAACTTTAACTTCAGGAGGTTGCTTATCACAGGAGCACTTCCCCCCCCTTCGTTGGTCTGTGTAGCAGACTGGTGGGAAAATAAACAAAATTTTGAAGTTTAAGCTTATGTATATTGATTCATTCATCAACCAAACTTAAATTAATATTTCTCATGTTCAATTTTGAAATGTGATTAAAATGATTAATTACAAAGCTTCAAATAATGAAATAATTTTTTTTAATCGAGTCCCACCCCTTAAATATATTTATATAAATAATATATTTATATAAATAAAATACTATATAGAATTTCCTGTAGCGTGTATTGCAGCAGCTTAGAGAAACACTGCTTTTTGTTAAGGGAATCACAGCAAAAAATGTCATCGGTGTTGCACTTTATTAATGCTGAGGGCTCCTTAAATATGTTCACGGTCCCTCCCTTACTCCTGTGTATGGTGGTCATTGAGGCTCAGAAGTGCACAGCCCATCCATTTATCTTTCTGCCTGTTATCCGAGAGCCGTTGTGCATTGTACAGTACACAGATCTTTAGCCGCCCCTCATTTCTGTATATTTTACTTCCAGACTTTCTTGGATCTTGAGCAGTAGTTCTCCTGGCCTCCTGAAGGTCTTTCTAAGGTTTTCTTTTGGCACTGGCTGCTCTATCACTCATTTTCAGTCCTGATTCCTGACTGTTTTCAGAGAAATGATTGTTTTGTTTAAGCCAGAGAACAGAACAATATGAATTGTTAAAAAAAAAAAGTGAAAATGAAAGCGCTCTATATGAAGCCTAGCTATTTCTAAAAATTTGACATGTTACCGTAAACTAGCTACACACTGAGCTAAAAGCCCACTCTCCCCCGCAGTGTTAGCCACATTAGCCACACACAAGGAGGATGGGGGGAAATGATGACTATGTGTGATCTTTATTCTTTTGTAGACATGGCTCATTTATGTCACTTTTTTAAAAATATTTTACATTTATGAGTTTATATAGTGACTTTGCTGCCGTGAATGTTGTGATGAAGATGCAGATCACCGCTTCTGATGGGACTTTTTCTAAATTCAAAATGCCAATTTGTCATTTAGCTTTAAGATGAGGCAACAGGCTTCGTTGAGCGGCAACTTTACGCACAGCCAATCATATTGTCACGAGTTCGGCTCAGTCCATCAGCCATAATTCTCTCCCAAAAGATTTTAATATAATTTTCTGGCCAGATCGTCCACTACTAAATGTGGTGTTGTTGAATGAATAATTTCCCTTTCTTTTGACTCATTTGTCCACTTTCTTTTTCGTTGTCTAAGTTTTCACTCACTGTAACTCGGTCTCAGTCTCACTCACCTTCCCTGTTGTTGTTTGTGTGTGTGTGTGTGTGTGTGTGTGTGTGTGTCTTTTTGAGTCAGAGCACTAAACAAGGATACTACCCTGCTGAGTCCGGTTTGCTGAAGGTGTGGCACTGCCGATGCCACCTAGTCATATGAGTTCAGATAAAAGAGATTTGAATTTGTCACTGCCCTTTTCTTCTCAGAAGATAAGAACCAGTGGAGATGATTGATACTGCAGGCGGTTGGCACAAAATCAGACATGCCTTAAAAATGTTTAGTAAATCCCCTTTACAAAGGGGAACACCTGAAATTGAACCCAAAGAAGACCAACCTGTGAAAACCATGTGTGGTTTCTGTCGCTTGCAGCTTGGGCTTTGAGGGCTCAAATTTAAATCCATTTTACAGGTACAGATGGTGACGTGAGGGGCAGGATGTTATTGGTTGAAAATGTGGTTATTAAATCATCTGCTGCTGTTTCCATTCTGAAGGTATATTTTGTTTGTCCAAGCAAGTTTGTGGTATTTCAGAGTCTTAGAGTGCTCTCATAATGGTTGGGTAACATTTTATATATAATAGACAGTATAGATGTATCTATAATGCAAATCTGTTTATACTATTGTATATATGTCCTTTAAACATCTCTGCGTGCATGAGTCCACTGTGGGTTATATTTGTAATCAGGATGTTTGTTTGTTTTTTAATGTTTGCATTAAACTGCTGATGTGCTTTTAAGCTATAATTTTTTTTTTTCCCTAGAAGATTAAAAATATTTTAAGAAGCTTGTAAAAACCACGATTGGACATTTTGCCCACTATTAGCTTTTATTTAGTCTGCGATATCTAACTAAAATATTTTGAAAGTTGTGTAAAATAAATATAATAAACATTTAAATTAATTAAAACCTAAATTTAAACTCAACATATCACATTTTAATACTGAGAAATTGTATTTATTTACTTTTTTTTTGTGAAAAATGGAGACTCATGCTGTTGTAATATGTACAGAATGTGGGTTACCATTATCTTTTTTTTTTTTTTTTTTTTAATAAGGACTTGTAGATATTTGTCAGCGCTAATGGCACAGATGTTTAGGTTCCCTGTCTTATATGCACTAATGCTATGACATCACAGATGCTGCCTTTGAACTCTGAATTGACCCCTAGCCAGATGTTGCTTTTCCTTTTTAACCCAGAAGCACACAGTGGCCATTTCTGCTGGCACTCTGATTGGTCAGACCACTGCGCTGTTTTTACTTCACCTCAGTTCATCTTGAATAAGGTCAGACCAGGAGAAGGTTCTGGAATTTTTAGTGTGGTAAGACTTGAACTTGCTTTTGTGGTTGTAGTGACAAAGTGTTTTCACGGACAGCGGTTTTCAGAAGCGTTTTGAGTGCATGAAGTGATTTCCATTATACATAATACAGTGCCGCCCAAAAGATCACAGCCATCCAAGTTTGGTTTTTGGGTTAGTCCCTCATTTACAGAAGTGGTTCCCGATGGTCTGTTGTTACGACTGTTTAACTGCTTGTTAATGCAGCTATCTGTCCCTCCTGCTCTCGCCAGAGGCGGTCACATCTATCTCCCTCTCCTGCCCTCCCCATTTTCTCCTGCTGCTGCTTGCTGTGAGAGCCTTGCTCACACTTTGACTTTGAACCGTGGATCGCATTTTCTCCACTAATGGTGCGTTTCCATTCGGGACTGCTCGGCGCGGGTCGCGTCGACTCGTGGCGGTTTGACGGCGTTTCCACTAGTAACGGTTACAAGTTTGCAGATACCTTC
>JAVDPK010002719.1:147635-162846 GCA_034780415.1 Cichlasoma orientale | reverse complement strand
ATTTCACTGGTCCGGCCCACTTAAGATCAAAATGGGCTGTATGTGGCCCATGATGTAAGATGAGTTTGACATCCCTGCTCTAAATCATGCCAGCAAAATGCCTTCCACAACACAAAAGAGCCACAAGATCCCCTTACTGTACGGGCCAAGGGTTCGGGCTAATTTTTCACCACCTTTTTGTTCTGATTAGTGAGGTTTAAGTGCTGCCCGACCTATTTTATTACCTCTGGATAGTTTCACCTTTCTCCCAGTATTTGTGCTAAGCTAAGCCACTGCTTTTATGAGTCTTCTCATCTTTTGAATTTATATCCCAAAAGCCAGTTATAGGAATGCTGAGGATACATTTCCACCACTTTTCTGAATACCTGCTGCCACGTTTAATTTGATCTCATTGAGCTGATTCTTCTGAAACATGGGTAACTAATTATTCTGCGTTTAAGAAAACTAGACAAATATTGCTTTCAGTGCCCTACGCAGCGCTTTTCCTTACAGGCATCAGAAAGATGAAAACACAGCAAAGGCAGACCAGTGCACGGGGTTAAAGGTGAAAATTTCAAGGGGCTTAGTAAAAATGAAAAAAAAAAAGAAAAGTTTTTAATAGTTTGAATATAATGTTAGAAAGTGCAGGTGCTAGGGTGGGGTTAGGGTTAAATGCTAATGTGATGGGATGAGGACCCCTGGACTCTCTACCAAACTTGTGTGTCTCCCACTTAAATTAATAATTAAAACCCACACTACTGCCCAAAATGACAAGCTCCTCTTAAAAGAAGGGTTCATGAACTTTAGTAGCTTCATCATGCACTGCCTGCTCATGCAGGTACAGTTACAGGAGCAATAAACTAGACTTACATTTAAAAGAGAGGTGTTTATTAACACTAGAACTCCCATAGTGGTCATTTTGACCACAACACAATATGTGTAAATTTATAATGTATAAACATAATTTGTAATCAATTCCAGTCACCTTTTATCAAGTTCTTGAGAACACCAGGAATGACCCATCAACAGCAGGTGGAAGCTATCAGAGATCAAAAAGCGTCCGATTTCACTAAATTACGCTGTATATGCATATGGTCAACATGACTGCTGTAACCATGGCCACGACCATCTTTAGTTGATTGGTAACATTCCAGATCCATGTATTCTTTGATCTTTTATTGATTACAAATTATATTTATACATTGTATTATAAATTTATACAAATAATGCGTTGTGGTCAAAATGACCACTATGGGAGTTCTAGGTAGAAACACTCATAACTCTCGTGTCTTGTAATTTAAAAAAAAAAATTACAATGTTAGAATAAAATATAGACACATTTAGGAAAAGTCAGGGACCCACAGTCACATGAGGTTAATAGCAAAAAAGATATTGCACTGCAAAATTTGAAAATGGTCAAAATGAGCACCTCGGGAGTTCTGGTGTTAAAGAACATTTAGACACACGGATCACTACTGGATCACTTGGTTGGTTTCTTAGAAACACGCCGTTTCTTTACTTCCTCGGCGTGCTCGGATCTCTCTGCACCATCTGATGAATATTATGGGAACGTTTGAACGAAGCGCTAACAGTGTGGGAGGATTCGATCGCCTCGTTTTTGTCTTAGAGCATCGTGCGCGTCGACGCGCAAAAAGAGCACACTTTCAGCCAATCAGCTCCCGGTGCGCTGGTTTCGCTCTTGCTTCTCGCTCGAGTGTGTGCGCGCGTGCGTGTATCGCCATAGCGTACATGGCACGAGTGCACTGCAACCCCCCCACCCACGCGATCGCAGACAATAAAGTTTAGCCCGTGAGCTATTTCCTTCCAGTCACTCTCCTCCTTTCCTCTTGCCCACTCGCATTAAAAGCCTCGCTGAGCTCCTGCAGGGAGCTCAGAGCACTGATGGAGCAGTGGATGATGGATGCTGAGGGAGACCGCGTGATCCACCAGAGAAGGCGCACGGGGAAACTCGCTGTGGTGGTCGCCGTGCAGAACGTGGTGGTGGCTGCCTGCCTGATAGCCACTCTTTTCCTTTACTTGGACTTCCAGAAGGATGTGAGTACGCTGTGAGTGCAGAGATTAAGTGAAGAGCTGATGGGCGAGGATGCGCAGACTTGGTTTATGTTTATGAACACTTTGGATGCTTTTTTTTTTTTTTGTAAAGTCTCCAGTTTAATACAGAGTACAATTTTTTCAATCTATGAACAATTTAATGTTTATCAGAAGTTGCTCTATTCATTCATTCAATCATCTCTGCTCATACACGATTTAATTAGATCTCGATATCAAACTCCTGCTGAAAGCTAGATACAAAAACGGGCGCGTTTTTTATTCTATTTCCTAAGATAACTTTGGGTAATGCATGCACTCAAAGGAGAAAAAAGGCTGCAGAAACAAACTGTAAACCTGTGATTTAAAAAAATATTTTTAATACGAGTAAGAACGAATAGCACTCACAGGGCTGCGATGTTGGTATAAAAGCTGCTGTCGCAGGTCTCCTCGTGTCCGAGTGAAGCACGGAGAGATTAAACTTAAAAGTTTCACAAAGTTTCTTTTAACCTGGCTAGATCACCATAGCAACGTAGGCTGAACGGACTTGGCCGTCACGAACAGGTGATTTAGCTGCCAAGACTTTTTCCACACAGCTGGAACTGCAGCTGATACAGCACAGACTAGAAAACCGGTCAGTCTGTTTGTCTGTATTTATTACCGACAATATTCAGTCTGTGACGTTCATTTGTCTCTGATCTGCCCGCAGACTGAAGCGCTTTCCGAGTAACGCTACAGCGGCACAGCCGAGCGCACAGAGAGCCTGTGATGCTTCAATGAACTTTCTGAACCTTAACGTTTAGCTGTCAGGTTGCAAATATCCTCCCTGCCGGCGTTTAAAAACAACCTAATCCTTTAACCGGATTAGCGTTCTCTGCAGCATCGCGCTCTCAAATTATTTCAAGCGCCGCTGCTGCACCCCCCCCCCCCCCAAAAAAATATATATTCGTTTTCTTTATATTTTATCACCTCTTTTGATCACATCTCTCACTTAAGTAGGCGGAACTGGTTCAGTCAATTTTGAGCGGAAGAAGTGTGAAATGACGCATCAGACGCCCCCTTTATGCGCAGAGCCTGATGCAGAAAGCCTGCGCAAACAGAGAACGTTGATAAGTGCCGTCGCTATGCCCCTTATCTCTGACCGGGTTTTTTTCCTTACAGTTTGTCAGGCCAGCTAAAACAGGCAAAAGCTTTGTTCAGCTGTGTTGTTAAAACTTCACCGAAGTACATTTTAAAGTAAGTAAACGAAGTCTTGTTTTAATGAAGACGGTAAAGGTGTTATTATATTTTAAGCGTCTGCAGCTTTCTTCCTGGGAGACATGCTTATTATTTGAGTGGGGGTTGCTCTTTGAATGATTCTGCTTATTATTATCATAATCTTAAATTTGGAGTAAGAGAACGTCTTCAAAAGTTTGCCTGAGAGAACAGCTTCATTAGTGACACTATTGAAAAAAGAAAAAATAGGCGCTCTCCTCGAGGCTCTCCAGATATTCTTTGACCTGGATGACTGATAATCTACATAGAAATAGCTGCATGATTTCTGTATAGTGATGATTATATTAATGACTAACATTTGTTCTACTTTTAGGCCATCTTGTTTATTCTTGCTTTCTTACTCTCACTACTGTTTTTAATCAACCGCCTGTGAGACTTTCCCTAGTTTCTGTCAGCCCGTCTATTTTCACACCACATCACTTAACCGCTGTATCAAACAAGTTTGTGCTTCCTAGAGTGAAACATCAAGGGATTGCAAAACAGAGCTGCGTGACCTTTTAAAAAACACTGAGCAGCATTTATAGTCTTAGAAGTGATGAGGCCCATGCAGAAAACCTAGTCAGTCAGTAAGCCTCTAATCTCTGTTTTCTTTCCTTAACAGACTTCAGCCGACACGACTGTGCACATAGAGTTTGAGCCCTTTTCAGGTGAGAAGAATTAAACCTTTAGTTTCTGCTCTGATCTTTCCACCCACATTCATACCGAAAAAGACTACAAAGATTCATATCAAGTAAACAAGTGTGCTTTCACCTTTTTTTTGTCACTCTGCACTCTTGGTCTCACATTGTATTTTCATTTTTCAGTCTCCACTGAAAATGGAAATGGAAATATCACACTGGAGTTTCAGCAAATTGCAAGCAACTATAGTATGGACTTGAATACGGATAAAAAAACGATCTACATCAAATGCAGAGGGCCCTACATTTGGTATACAGACGTGTGCTTCAAGCCCCTGGATCCTGGGGAGCGGGCCGAAGGGAGGCTGGAGCTGAAAATGGCTGATGCTACTGTCAGTTATGTCACACTGAATGCTACCAGTGAGGTCTGCAGGGGGCACCACAGTATAGTCTATCTCAGGGCAAACATGGAGTCCAGCGTGCAATTAATCACCATAAAACAATTCAAGCTCATGAATGTGACTGTGGGTCTGAGCTATCTGCTGGGAAATAGGTGCGACTTCTGACAAGGGACAAGAAACGCTCAGGAGACCAAAACCAGAACCTGACGGCATGAAGAGAGAACTCAGCACTGATCTGTGTTCATCTGCAGAGTGACAACAGACACACTAAGCCTGATTCACGCTGATGGCGCAACTTGTATTGTTTCTCATCTCAGCCAAGGTTGCTGTGAAATTGTGACAGTGTGTGCAGCCCTGGGCTCAAGCAACGTGGTGCATATTGGTAGTGACACAGTGATTTAAAAAAAATATATATATACAAAATAGGCAAAAACAAAAAACCAAAAAGCCATTTTTCTTCAGCAAGCTTATTTTACATGCACAAATTCAATATTAGTTCCTGTTCTTAAACCATTTTGATTGAGGTTTTAACCGACTATTATTTTTTTATTGGTTTAGCAGTCACATCAGCAAATTGTGTTTGTTTTTTCCTTTCATGGTGCTTGTTACCACTTGGTGCCAAAGAGTTACATTTTCAACACCAAAAACTAGATATCCAGCTTTCCCTTATGTGACAAGATAAAACAATAAAGCTGAAGAGACTGACTTAAATGCTTAATGACAGTTGACTTTTAAGGGTTTACATAAAGTATAATCAGTGACAGCTTTGTCAAGGTTGAATATCCAGCTGGATGTTATCACAATAAGCCCTGTCCTGGCCTGAATGCAGGCAGCTGCTTGTTAACAGGTTTTGAAGTTTCTGCACTCCTCAGGTGTACCCTAGTTTTATATATCCCATAATATCCAGTACTTTATTTTTTATAACTGTTTGTTGTACCAAATGAATGTATTTGTTATTGGTGCATTTATTTCCTGTGAAGCTCCGACCTGAGTCTGTAAACTTTCTGTGTGCCTACAAAACATTCCTCACACGTTTTTATATTGCACTGAGTGCCTGCATATCAGCGAGACCACAGCAGTAACATGTAGGAGGGTCGTTATGTTGTTGGACATTGTCTAATTGAGTTTGCGCTTGTGGTCCTGGAATTTGACTTATTGTGTAGGGTTGATGCAGCAATCGCAGCGGCACACAGACAGGAGCTGAACAGATGAATGTAATGGGAGTTTTGGAGGTTTTGATTGTATATGCACTCGCAATGTGCACATTCTTATGTGTGTGTGTGTGTGTGTCTGTGTGTGTGTGTGTGCGTGTGTGCTCATGCATGTGCGTGCGTGCATGCATGTGTGTGTGCGTGTGCGTGTGTTTAAATTATGTATAAAGCACAGACCAAGTGTTGACTGAACCCCTACAAAGTTCATTGTATTTTGGTGTATTAGTTAAGCTATTATATTTAAAATAAAAGTTTTCATGATTGTGTGTCACACTGTAAACCGTCCGGTACGATGTTTTCACGAACGTCACATTCAGTGACATTTTTGATTGCACTGGATGGTTTTTTATTTTTTAAATAAAATATTTTATGCAGGCGTTGAACAAAAACAGTGTGTTTACAGTGTTTCAAATGATCTAATACTGGTGATACTTTGAATGTTTGCAAAATTGAGCTAAAGGAGTCTTTCTGGTTTCACTGGATTTTCCACTGCATGATCCCTTAATCCAGGGATTATATACAGTGTTTCTACCTCCTGTAAGCTTTGGCCCAGATCAAATGTTGTGATGAAACTTTAATAAAAAAAAAAGTTTCCATTTTGCAATAAGCTTCACTTCTTTGTTTTGATCGTTCCGACTCTCACTCTCCCCCTCCCTCCGTGTGTGTGTGTGTGTGTGTGTGTGTCTCCTGTGAGAGTGACTGGTTTCATCATCATGACCTGATATGTTCAGCCTTGTTTAACCAAAAGTGAAAGTGAATTGCACAAGAAGCCTAACATGACACTGCTAATGTACAGGTAAGTACACTTCTGAGCTTTAGGCTGCACTTTGAGTTTCACACTCACTTTAACCCATTAAGCTCAGATCTACATGCAAAAGTCTTGAGCCACCCCTCATTTCTTTATGTTTTGCTTCCAAGGAGTCAGACTTGTGTTTTTTTTTAAAGTGGGATTTGAGCATTAGTTCTCCAGGCTTCCTGAAAGTCTTTTAAAGTTTTTCTTTGCACACTGGCTGCTTCTTCACTCATTTTTAGTGCACTCAGTGTACACAACCATTTTCAGAGGGATGTTTTTTGTTGTTGTTGTTTGCTAAATCACTTAACACTGACCTTTGGATCGTTCCAAGCATTAAAAAAAAAGCACCTAACTCAAGGGATGAAACGGTATTTTGTCTGCACATAACAGACAGCAAAGAACCAATTTTAAATCGGATCTTTCAGCAATTTGTTCCCAGCAGCTTGTTGCAAAAATGCATCATTTGTTCCAAATTATTTCGTTGAGTCTACAAATAAATGATAAAAGAGCAAAGTGACGAGCTACTAGCCACAAACCTAGCATCTCTTGGCTTACTGTCCTTAAAAAACTAAGGAAACTGGACAAGTGGAGGACAAAAGAAGTGGCAGGCCTAAAAAAAACTATCTGCAGCAAATGAACAGTATCTGAAAATCATGTCCTTAAGAAATATTAAAATATCTGGCAAAGACCTGACACGAGACCTGAGAGATGCATCCGGCCCTTTGTTACTGTTCGCTGAAGCCTCCTCAGAAATGGCCTCAGCAGGGAGAAGGCTGAGGTTTGCAAAATCACACAAGAGCTGCACTGAAAATCAGTGACAACAGATCTTATAGGGTGATGAATTTGGTTCATATTGCCATCAGTATGCGGTGAAGGTCAGGAGGGAGGTACAACAGTGAGTGTCTGCAGCCATGGTTTGGGCTGCATTTCAGGGGATCGTGTTAAAGTTGTTGGATCTGGATTTAACAGGGCGCGCTGAAGAGAAGATTACATGAGACAAATATCTCTCTGTTATTCATTTTCAGTACTCTCTTGCTGTGGAACAACTGTAGGCTTTCCTGGGAGCTTTTAGAACAACCTGATAAAATGAAATAGTCCTGGGAATAACTGGAAGTCATCTGCATAACAATTAAAATATATGGCATGTGTTCTAATATTACCTAAGGGAAGCATGTGTTAGGTGAAAAGTAGTGGCCCCAGCACAGAACCTTGGGTAACCTCATAATTAATGTTTTGTGTGGGGAAGACTCCCTGTTCACGTAAACAACTGAGCTCTCTCAGATGCCTGTCTGTCACGTGTTTGCTGCTGGGGCCCCATACAGACGGATTAAACACTGACAGTTAAGGTGCATTTTATATTAGCATTTTTTCCCCACCTCATCTTAACGTCGGGGAATCCTCAGCTTGGCTTTGCTATTATTACCTCCGGCCAATTTCTAATAATAGAACAACAGATTTTCCGTGATTATGTTCTAAAGGAAGGCGGTTGAATAACTGGCAACATTCCAGAATGTTTGTGTGGAAAATTTCCTCACTCACTGCTTTGATGCTATTTGCTTTCAGGAAAAATCAGAATGCTGCAGCAAGTTTGAACATGAACACTTAGCCTTTCGCCCACATCATGAGTTTATTTTTAGTTTGAGACTGTGAAAAATCAAAAATATTTATGCAGGACCTTTAACAGTCAGTCAGTCAGTCAGTCGGTCAGTGACGTGGCTGTTAACATCCTATGAAACTAATTTCCGGATGAGTAAACATAAACCAGAATCACAGATCAAAAGACTGCATAAATCAGCTGATTGGAATCTAACATTATATATTTATTGATCTTCCATCCATCCATCCGTCCGTCCATCCATCCATCCATCCGTCCGTCCGTCCATCCATCCATCCATTCTCTTCCACTTATCCTGTTCAGGTACACCCGTACAGGTCGCCAGCCTGTCGCAGGGCTAACACAGAGAGACAGACCATCATTCACATTCACATCTATGGGCAATCTAGAATCACCAGTTAACCCCACTGACTGCATGTCTTTGGACTGTGGGAGGAAAATAGAAAAATAGAATCTGGGCTCAATCTGGATTACCTAGATTCTTTTTTTTTTTACCAAAAACTTCTGATAAATCAAAGAAAAATCTGCAAGTTGAACTTCAATTTAGGGACTCACAGCTCACCTGTGTGCCTGTTTAAGCTGATGGCATGCTGTTATAGAACAAGGAAAAGTACCAGAATTCCTGCATTCTGGTACATGCAGAAGCGAAACTATTGAGACTAAAATCAGCGGTCACCATTCGTACGGTTCTTAGGAAACTCCTTTAAGTTTGGTCGACAGGTATTTTCAAACACCGGCAGCACTCAGCTGGGTTTTTCCTCTCAATGAACTGAAAACTGCTTTCAGCAAAGACAGAAACTCCTCCAGCAGTTTTTGTCTTGTTAGATGAATATAAAGGCATCACTAGACAATGTTTATTGCATAATGTGTGTGTGTGTGTTGTACATGTGTATGTAGACAGTTGGATATTATATATTTCTCCTTGATTCAAAAAGCAGTTAAGAAACTGTAAACCTTCTGTCATGCCTCTGTGTTTTTTCCTGTTTTTCTCCTGGGTTTTTCTTTCTGGTGGGTGTGTCTGTGTCGGGGCTGGTTTGGAGGCGGCTGGTCGGGGCTCCTCCTTTCTGGGCAGGCCTTCCGGGAGTGCCACTCCACACCTGGGATGAATTACCTCATCATCATCATCATCAGTCCTTCTTAAGCAGACTGCAGACCGTCAGTCTTCGCTGGATCATTGACTGTGTCACAGTTAGTTTCGGCCGCTCTTTTGAGTATTCTCTTGGTTAATGTGTGCTTTCTTACCTGCGTGTGTTTTGCTCCAGATTCTCCGTGGGAAATCTTATCCAGCAGTTCCACCGTCGCCTCCTGCTCCGAGCCTGTTCCCACTCCACCTGTCAACCCACCACCTGGACTCATCAGCCTTTCCTCCACTCCCCGGCCCGTCCACCTTCAGCTGCCTCCATTTTCCCCCCCAGCTCACTGTAAATAAACTCTTCACTGCCTGCATTTCCGCATCTGTCTGAGTCTCCTCCTTACTGCACCTTGTCACCTTCCCCTTGTTTTAATATTTGTGTAGACCTTGGGCCCTTATTAATTTGAGAACATTTATATGGAGACCCTAACAGTCATTGTGCATCACATCCTTGTAAATTAAGTGTCAGATCTTCAAATAATCTGGAATGTGACTTGCTGACAACATTCACAGTAGATTGAGGAAGGCCTGCGATGATGTGCACTCTGAAGAGCTTTGAGTTTTGTTGCTGTAGCAACTGTAGTTTGCTGTAGACAAACTGAAGGTCACATTTAAGAGGATTTCTGTCTCAAATGAAACAGCTTCACTCTGCAAGCACTTAACTAGTCCCGGTTCATTTTGGTTCTAAAACACATTCAGTTCTTTGTGTCATGTTCTCCACAAGATGTTGGAAGCATCCTGTTTCAACGTATCCACGAGGTTTTCTACAGAAATCAAATCTAGTGATGGGGAGGCTGCTTTTACATTATGGTATGCTGAAGAAGACAATAGCAGATAGTAATTTGGGCTATAAAGGGAGAGAATTAACCAGCAACAGACATAAAACAGGCTGCAACCCATGTTTCACAAGTTCCAAGAAAAGGAATTCCCCGCTCAATTACACCATCACCTGCCTGCACTGTTAACTCGTTGTGGGTTGGGTCCATGGATGAATGCTGAAAAGCTACATGGTTGTTGGTGCCAGATGGGCTGGACTGAGTATTTCACAAACTGCTGATGTACCTGGCTTTTCCAACACAACCATGTGTAGGATTACAGAGATTGGTCTGAAAAAGAGAAAACATGCAGCGAGCTGTAGTTCTCTTGGTGAAAAAGCTTTGTTGATTCCAGAGGTCAGACGAGAGTGGCCAGACTGCTTCAAGCTGCAGTAACTCAACCAAGGCATGCAAAAGAGCATCTCTGAATGCACAACGCAACAGCAGCAGAAGAGCACACTGGGAACAACGTCTGGTTTGATGAGTCTACTTTGGAATTTGGCATAAACAGCATGAAACCATCGAGCCGTGTTAACAGCTCAGGCTGCTGCTGGTGTAATTGTAATGGTGCCAGGGATGTTTTCTTGGCACACTTTTGGGCTGTTACCAGTTGAGCATCATTTAAATACCACAGCCTGCTTGAACGGGACAAAAAAAAAGCAACAACAAACAAACAAACAAATTCGTGATCCTGAGTTTTTGAACCAGCATTTAGTATTTTGGACTTTTGAACTCAAGTTTATTTAATATTTTGGCATCTGAGTTATTAGTTTTTTGTGGTTTCTCATTATAGCGGCAGTGCTTTTGTGTTTGTCCTTTGTTCTTGACATCATTGTTGTCTCCTGTTTGTGTTCAGTATTATACTCTTAGATATTTCTGTTTGTGAATCCTTTCATTTCATGTGTGCTGTGTTCACTTTTGCTTCCTCTGTCTTGTTTCCCCCCAGTTACTTTCAGCTGTGTTCCCTGGTGTTTTCCATTTCCCCAGTTACCCCAGTGTGTATTTAAACTCATGTTTGCATGTGTTTATTGTCGTGTTGTAGTGTCAGTGTTACCACTGGTACAGTAGCATGAGGCAATGCCTGGACCCTACAGAGGTTGCACAGGTAGACCAACTCCTCCAGGATGGCGCATCAATTTGTGCCGTTGTCGGAAGGTTTGCTGTGTGGAGACACACGGTCTCCAGATCATTCCAGGAGATGGGCAGAGGAGCAGGATGGGCACTGACAGAGTCCTGCAAAACGCCCTCCAGCCGGCCACTGGTGTGAATGTCTTCAACCAAACAATTAAAAATAGGACTTCATGAGGGTGGCCTGAGGGCCCGACGTCTTCTAGTGGACCCTGTGCTCACTGCCCGGTACCATGGAGCCCGATTGGCATTTGCCATAGAATAGCAGAATTGGCAGGGCCACCATTAGTGCCCTGTGCTTTTCATGGATGAGAGCAGGTTCACCCTGAGCACATGTGACAGATGTGGAAGGGACTGGAGAGGCTGAGGAGAACATTATGCTGCTGTAACATCATTCAGCATTACCGGTTTGGTGGTGGGTTGGTGATGGTTTGAGGAGACATAGAGGGACGCACAGATCACTACAGGCTATGCATTGACATTCTGACTGCCATTAGGTATCGGGATGAATTCCTTGGACCCATTGTAAGACCCTGTGCTGGTGCGGTGGGTCCTGGGTTCCTCCTGGTGTATGACAATGTCTGTGGTGAGAGTATGCTGGCAGCTCCTGGAGGAGGAAGGAATAACACCACTAACTGGCCACCATGCTCACCTGATCTAAACCCAATAGAGCACCTTTGGGACATCCTGTTTTGGTCCATCCGGTGCCACCGAGTTGCAGTGATGCCTGGGTTCAGATCTGGGAGGGGATCCCCCAGCCGTCGTCTCATTAGGAGCATGCTCCGACATTGTCAAGCATGCATATAAGAGCCATAAAAACTGCTGAGCACCTTTTTTTGCTCACTGCAGCCTTCAGATGCTCTTTGCTGACAAAAGCTGAAAGTGATGTGGTCTCCTGTTATCGATCCACTTCAAGGTGTGGCGTGTCTGAGATGTTTTTTTGTTTTTTTAGCTCGGTACTGTAGTAAACAGTCATAATTTCACTTACAATAACCCAACAGTCTAATCTTCTCCCCAGCCTCTCTCATTATCACAAAGGTTTTTTCCCAATCACATAAATGCCACTTCCAGATTTCTTTTTCAAACTGGCACCATTCTGAGAAAACTCTAGAGATTGTTACTGAGAAAATCCCAGAATATTAGCAATTTTAGAAAATCTCAAAACAACCAGGCCAAAGGCACCGTGTGCTCAACAAACTGCATCAGCTCTGTTGTGGTATAAGGTGTTTCTACATTCACCACTCCTTTAAAGCAGCAAACTGCAAGGTAACGCTGTGCATGCTTAATTTCTAGCATTTATATATATGTAAACCTTTGCACACACAGCTGCGATAAACTGACATCATAAAACACCATTCAGGTAAATAATTTCACAGGGAGTTCAAAGTTCAGCAGGTTTGTGTTGACTGCAAAAGGTTACATAAATCGAGAACACATAGAAATAAAATGGTTAAAAAATGGCTGACAGCACAAAGTAGTAGAATAATACATTATTGTTTTACAGTGTGCTTTAATTCAAGCAAACAGAATAATGTATTTAAAAAATCTGCAATTCTTCACCAAAATGTGGAATTACAATAATCATAAAGACAATACGTGAGTTAAAAGTGATTTTATGTGTGAGCGAGGACTAACCAATCACTTCCTGCCCTTTCACACATGCCCAGAAATTCTTCTTATCTGCGATCAGTTTACATACACACTGCATGTGTGTCATTCTGTGGTGACAGAAAGCTGCAAGGCTGCTGCCACATGTGCCAGTCTGAAAGGGGGTAACATGCTATTCCTTTACAGCTGCTTTGAGATTTATCATAAGCGTGATAATGAAGCTCAAACTGTCGCTTCTTTTTAAGGCCCTGTTTGTCTGCGGAGCCTCACATGGCTGCACTTTAAAAAATGTTTTGCACATTTCAAGAGAAAATGCTTGACATCAAGTCACACATAACACAGTCTATTACACCATCCAGCGAACCCCTGCGAATCATATCAGTGTGGAAAAACACTCGGCTTGATTAGGTTGATAGAGGCTTTTTCTTTTCTTTTTTTTGGTTGTTTGTTTGTTTTCACTTTGACTACTCAGAACAGTTTTTTTATACACGGTAAATTCCAGATACACACAGCATGCTCTTTATCTCTTACTGAGCAGCAGGGTTACTTTCATGAGGCTTGCAGGTACCGATGTGGTCTGTGACCACAGATTTGCAGGTACTGAACTCTAAGACCACAGAAAGCATTAATAACACCTAGAAGCTAAAGGTGCTCCTTGTAATCATGGAAACACTTTAATGAATTCACCTAAGGTTTTGCTTGTTGCTATGCACGGTACACTGCCCAATTACATTTGTATCTTGGTAATGTATATTATTTTTATAATCATGCAACAGGTGATATGTATTAAAACACACTGGCCGGTTAGAGACAGTTCAGCCTCCAACATGAACACCTGCTTGATACCAGGGCTGTCATACTGATTTTATATAGTCAGTCACATGCAGCCCAGTTTTATCAGGGAAACTGTAACCTATTAAAAAAAGCACCTTGAAATTGTTCTCCTACTAGTGTTGGTTGTGGAGGGCGGTGATTGTGGAAGATACTGTTATAATGTAATGCATTAATCTGTAAGAGTCTTATAGCAATTAATCTAATGCAATCAGATATAGATTGACATATACAGAGCTTATTATATTCCCATGAGCTGAATGCAAATGAATACAAATGTTAGTATACTAACATACCAGTGGTCCAAAATGGCAAATAAAGTAAGCATTAGACTTTGCAAGATGGTATAATTGTTTAGCCTGCAGCATGATGCACTTTGGTGCAGCTGCACAGAAAAACCGCTTGCATTGATGTGCAGCATGTGTCTGCAGCAAACAAACCTTCACAGATTGTGTGAACCGCAAGTGGCATTTATATGATGTCAACCTGTCAAACGTTAGAGAGGGACAGGAGACTGTCAAAAGTTTCCAGCAGAACAACTCACTGCTGATGCATCCAGAGATTCATCAGAAAACAGAGCTCTCAAACAAAGCTGACATGAAATAAACTTGACTGTATGGCTAAAATTGGATCTTTAGACAGGGCACAGGGTAAATCCCTGTGTGGTACGGGATTAGTCCATGGTGGTTTCAGGGTAAGAAAGGTTTCAGCTACAGGTTCCCCTACAGGTAACATGCTAACTGAAAAACTGTCGACAATCACCACCTTGGATATGTGAACTTTGGATCCTTGCTGTTTGTTTGTAGCTGTGAACTGTTTATTATATCTTTTTATGTTAAGGTCATTTTTAAGGTGATCTGTTTAGATGCCACCAAAGAAAAAGATATTAGAGACAGTAACTCGTTTGTTTATTCCACGGCGGTTGGATTACTGGTGCACTTTAATCTCATGTTGGAATGACATGGAACGTATCATCTTCTTTTTAAAGCGTATTATGTTTTTTTAAACTGTTTATTAGCAGTTTATTAGTTTAATTATTTTTTAATGTTTTTTAAACTTCACCATCTGAACCATCAGAAATGGATAACTCTCATCTTTGCTTTGACAGTGAAGAATTTCTTGTCCTTCACAGCCTAACCAGCAGCACAAGTGACCCATCCAGATGGAATTCTGTGCAGCATTCTGTAGTTTAATATGCCTGCAATGAGGTCAAGGACTCTCCATAAGCCCATGTTTAAATGTCACCAACACTGACCTCTGGAATGAACTATTGCTATTTTTAATAATTGAAAGATGAGACGGGTGCTGTAACTTGCAGTTTGTTGACATATCATCTTTTGAGAGGGGATGTAAATATTTGTGGTTTGAAATGAATATAAGTAAAGAGGCTTGTGCTACATTTATGTCAATGGGTGGCCAGCATGCTAGGGTGTTTTGGGTTTTTTTTGTCTAGGCTTCTGCCTGATAATTGAGACCATGAAGCAGAGCTACAGACTCACACGCCTCTCTGCAGCTTTTCTCCTCTTGTCATCTCCCCAAAAGTCCATCCCCATAGAGACGGTGCCTGCTCCCAGACCACCAAAAACAAACCAAAAACCGGCAAAAAACTGCAAAAATTCATAAAGAAGGAGCAATGTGGCATCCTCTACTGCACCAAAGAGTAAAACGATTAAATGTGGATGATTAAACATTAGGTCTCTCTCTTCCAAGTCCCTGTTAGTAAATGATTTAATAATTGATCAACATATTGATTTATT
>JAVDPK010002719.1:113398-133465 GCA_034780415.1 Cichlasoma orientale | reverse complement strand
CTCTGCCTCTCATCTGTTTGGAAAATCCCTGTTTTCCACTTTTCATTTGGACATTTTTAGGGGCCAGCCAGCTTAAATGTCGCTGTAAAAAGTGCTGACCAATGTTTCTATCCACTGATCACTGATCAATGTGTCATTGGCAACACGGAAAAATGGAAGCTGTTACAGTGTATTGTGGGATTTTTAGTATAAGCGGTGGGAGCGCTATTTACCCGCGGGCCATTAATAATAGCGATATGAAATCATCTCGCGATCCGTATAAAAATATATTGAGTCTGACACATGCGGTGTAGGTGATTCTTTTGTCCACATCATCACAAGAATATATGGATAATATAATGCTCCGGTTTTATTATTAATGCACAAAAAGAAAAAGTCAATAAATTGTCCCAATATCCCTCTATGGCATGAATTTTTATCTTGGAAGGAAAAAAATATTTCACCTTAGTTTTTTGGAGCTTGGGGGTCCCTGATAATATATCAATCATAAAATATGCCCCCCCCCCAACCCCCCCACCCGATTTTGGTTTGTTGCCTCAGGGCAACACCATGCTATGAGGGTGCAAAAACACCAAGGTTTTCTAAATTATATAATAGGTGGAAGGAAGGATACCCGGTCCTGAGGGTGGAAGGGTTGGAGAAACTGCATTTGCCAGAAGACCCCCATTGGCTGAGCTGTGGACCACCATCCTGCGACGGAGATCCATCATAGGACAGATAGGGTGTCTTGATCTCACTACTGAATGGTCATGACCAGTGGTAAGTGCCACCCCCACCCCCCATCCAGGCCCCCATCCAAGACTAGAGGCGAGCCTGCAGGCTGCAGGAGCCAAATGCCTGAAGGCACTGGCACGGGGGCTGATTTCCAAGGCCCATCTTTCCAGACACCCATCTCCCAAAGTTTCTGGAGACCATGGATTGGTGTGGTTTGTCCCTTTATCAGGCTGCATGCATGGGGTTAAAACAGACCATGTTGTGGCCCTGGCTCAAGATTGATGTTCATTATCACCTGGTGATATTGCCACCATGGTGCCCCGGCATGGTCCCCTTGACTGGTTCATTGCTCCTGAGAAAATTACTGCCAAGATACCATAGAAGGATCTCCTTGACTGGGTCAGTGTCACCTAGACAAAATGGAACCATGACCTCCAGTAGGTTCCGGGGACCCACACCCTGCCTTGCCCCAAGGAACCACAAGAGAACCACTGGGAACCTTGACTTCCATCTTCATTTTCCTTTTCATCCACAGACTTATTGTCATTAGATAGGATATCTGTATTCAAAATTAGGAATCATATGGATGGATGAAAAATTAGAACTGGTCATCGCCTAAATTCTTGATCATGTTCCGTAGAACCACAGAATATTTGTGCATTCTTTTCTGGTGAGGAATAGTAGATAATACAGCAAAAAATTGATTATGTTGATAACTTTGCATCCCTGCACATCTCCATCCATAAGCATAAAATTGTTCAACCAAAAGTGGTCTAACTGCGCAGTGTTGCCCTGAGGCAACGAATGAAAAACTACCATTTTAGTATATGAATAAAGACAAAAAATATCTTTACTCAATCAAATATGCTTTTTTACATATTCATGCACATTGCAGATATTTTTTATGCAATGTTATATAAATTTAAACATGTTGAAAAGGGATATTTAGCTGACGTTCTGCTGGCAGTCTGTGCAAGCTGGCTATGGCCCCAAAAAGGACCGTTCCACACCCAGACAATAGCTCAAAACCACACCTACCTCAAATCTATTGGTCAAAGACTTTCCATCAGACTTTGTGAACCTTTGAAAAAAATAAAGGCGGGGTGTGAGGGCCAAAATAGTGGTTTGTTGCCTCAGGGCAACGCTATGCCATAGAGGGATATTGTGTGGCACATTCTCACCTGCGGCCAATTTAGAATTGCGAATTAACCTAATCCATGCGCATGTCTTTGGACGGCGGGAGGAAGCTGGAGCACCTGGAGAAGATGCAAGCAGGAGGAGACCGTCCACTGGCCGCTGGTTTCAAATCCAGGACCTTCTTACTGTGAGGTGGGAGTGCTAACCACTGCCCTGTTTTTTTTTTTGCTTCGTTTAAAAAAAACAGAAATGTATTATTTTTTTCTTTTTCTTTTTTTCACAAACGTTCCTGTAGTTTAAAGTTGCCTTTGTTGTTGGTTTGAAGTTTGGTGGCCGCGTAGTTTCATGGAAATATCTGTCCAGCTGTGGTTGAAGATGCATTACAAACTGTCATGGTGTGTTTTTGATGGTGCCAGTGGAGGGCGCCACAGCACTGCTGTTTGGATTTAATATACAACATATAATAACGATCCTCTATTTGGCACCATGTTCAGGGGTAGTGTAGTGGGAGGGATCAGCACAAGCGTTAGTGTTCGCCCCAAAGAACTGGATTTAGATCGGAAAGACACGGTGGTGAGAAAAGGTAAGGTGAGATTTAACCTTTCAGTTAGTGGCTTTGGCCAAGTGATGGTGCCACGCGCATGTCTCACCTATTGTAACACAGCTGGATGGCAGCAGTTTGGATCAGCTGTATGTCTCTTAAACAAGATTCAGCCTTTTTCTTTAAGCGTTAATGTCCTATTAACTTAATTTCCCGCTGCTCCCGTTAGGGGTCACCACAGCGGATCATCTCCTTCCATCTCACCCTATCCCAAGCAGTCTCTTTGTCACACCATTCCCAGCCTCACCTCTAACTTTGTCACGCTGATTACGTCTATATCTATTGATGGATATAGCTAGATCTACAGTGAGTAGTATTAAAACACCGCACCAGTTTTCTAAGTAAATATATTTCTCAAGGTGCTATTGACATGAAATTCTCACCAGATGTCAGTAGAAACTCATCCAATCCACAAAGAAATCAAAGCATGGATGTCCATAAATTATGTGTAGTATTGAGAAAGGGGGAAAGTATTGAACATGCTTACTGAAATGTATTTAGTACTTCATACAGAAGCCTTTGTTGGCGGCGACGTCTCCTGTATGGAGAAACCAGCTGCTCAGGTGTGTCCTTGACTCGTGGCGATCTCTTCTGATAATTCTTTTCACTCGTCTGTCTGAAATCTGTCAGGGAGCATTTATGGTGAAATGATGTTCTTTCCGCTTCAGGATTGTGGCCCCAACAGTGCTCACTGGAACCTTCAGTAGTTTAGAAATTCTCCTGTAACCAATGCCATCAGTATGCTTTTGCAACAATAAGGCAGCACCGGTCTTGCTGGTTTTTACCCATCATCAGACATTTCTTATGTGACACCTTTTTATAGGCCATCAGTTGGGCCTGAACCAACTGATATTGATTAAGCGTCTGGATTTATAATTTGAGCTGATGTCGTGACTTTCCATGCCTTTTGCACCTCCCTTTCTTCATGTGGTAAATACCTCCCCCTTCATTTCTCATTATTACACAGAACTTCATTTGTGGTTTGATTTCTCTGCATGTGTGGATGGATGGGTTGTTACTGACATCTGATGCGAATTTCATGTCATTGTCACCTTTACACATTTGCTGGTCATATGTAATACTTATTTCACCCGCTCTATCTATAGGTAGATATAGATCCATAGATCTATATATATAGATATAGATATAGATCCATAGATAGATACCATGGCTTACTTTTATTTATTTGCAGTCTTTTTCTTTTGGAAGAATTTTTACTCATTTGCAGTTTAAGTTCAGACACACTTTGAAGCTGCCTTTTTCACACATCCACTGAGCTCCAAAAGCTTCAGTTTCCACAGCTATTAGATGGTGAATCACATTCACACTGTAGGGAACCTCTTTCACTTTCGTTTTCCTTATCAGCTAATGTATAAGCCTTTTCCTTCTTATGTCTGCGGCATGTTTAGCTCAGTCACTGGCTGCTACACCACCCAACTAAGAAGGTAACTTTGATCATTTGAACAGCTGAGAAGGTGAATTCCTCCACACTTACCTTTGGTGATTGCAGCTCCATGCGAATTCAGTCTGTCAGCGGCACGTGCTGCCAAATGACTGTTTTGTTGAAATGCTGCTTGAGGCTTCAGATGAAAAGTTTAGTGGTGACCTTTTCTGCTGATGACTCTTAGACTGACAAACTGTTTGTGCATCAAAGCTGGAACATGTCTCACGAGTAAGCTAAACCTTCCTGCAGCTGCTTTGAAGTCATACGTGGTTTTGCCGTCTCTTTGCCTAGTAGATGTGAAACTTTATAAGATTTCTTTGATCTTTCTCAGTCTGTTTCTTAGAGGAGCCCATTGCTGATGCTGATCTGTCTAACAAGCGAATTAAGACATAATGAGTTAATACATTTCTGGGACTTTACATGCTACAACTGCTTATTCTTAAACTCCCTCAAATAAACAGTCTTGTGTTGATTTGTTGAAAGGCTATTTTTTCTATTTTTTGCTGCAGGGGATGTGCCATTTCTTTTCACCAAAATCTGGACACTATACTGTGCAAACTTGAACTTTCTTTACCTTCCTTACTCCATTCAAAGAACGTGTAGTTCATTAAATAACTGACATGTGGCGCTAAAGACGAGGTGAAGAAAGTGGTCCGCACCCTGAAACAGAAATGGGGGAACTGGTGACACAAATGGTGAGGTGGTGAACTGAAGCTGCGATGAGACGATTTTAAGTGATTGTAAGGCAGGGATTTCCCACACTTTGCAATTCACTCCATGAATAAAGTCTCAGGTCTTTCATTCTTTAACACTAGGACAGATTATAGGTTACACAGCATCATCTGCAGCTTGCACACCGAGAGTCTCACACATGGAAAACGATTCTTGACATCACACCCACATGGATTTGTTGAATGTGCCAGTCCAAAACCACACACCCTGCAAGAAAACCTCCACTAATCTGAAGAGATTGGAACTTGCGGGCAGGGATTAATGAGATTGAGGGTGATAGAGAAGCTTGGTGTGATGCTCAGTGCTCCACCTCAAACTGGTGTTGGATAGGGTTAAAGTAATGCTCTGTGTGGGGTGGTTTTTTTTCCCCTCTTTGTCTTCTCTCTGGTGTCAAGTGGGTAGAGCGTGGTTGGAAAAGGTGACCTCTTTTTTTTTTTGGCTATTTAACCTTTTTAAAAACAAATTAAAAAAATGGTACTGTAAAGCGAACCCTTCCTAATGTGATGCAAACCCTCAGGAGAACATTTACAGACCTTTATACTCTGAGATGCATTTATGTAAGTAATTACTTCGGTTAATATGAAGCTCTTCTGTGACTTAGATAATCACATGGCTCCTAATTATTTGTGCAGTTCAAAATTCTTTCGTTACTGCGTGTCGGCTTTGGTGAAACTTTTGGCAACAGAGAAATGAACTTTGATCTTTTGAGCTCTTGCATTTGTATCTGGAAAGGATCGCTTCACCACCGGCACGCACAAGAAAAATAACACACACTGTGGAGTGACAGCAGGCCAGATTTCATAATAGCAAAAACACAGCAGAAACTCAATATGCGTGGCACATTTATTTATTTTTTTTTTTTTTTGTGGCCAATGCTTAAGTTGAACTGGTTTTAAAAATGTTTGTGATAGCTTCGTTGGCGGTATCAAAGCCACGGCGGATGTTTTGCAGAGGCATGGAGTTACCACACACAGGCTTTTCTAATTTATCTTTGGCTTATCTTTTAGTCTCATCCTGTGACTGGGTTTTATACGCATTCAGTAATAAACACCCTTCTGCTACCCACCATTCGATCTAGTTTTCAAATGCATAGAACTCTGACTCTAATAACTTATTTATTTATTTTTATTGCCAGGGGTTACACTGATTTGCACAACGTTAGACATAAAATCTTAGCTGCAGGGGACCGAAGTAGCAAAATGAGATTGTAAAGCTGCCGTCCGGAGATTAGCTCTGTGTACACTGTCATCGAGACAGTATGGCTCTGGATAAGAGGGTTCATGAACACATGACTCTGTTCACATGTCATAAATGAAACGGACACAGATGCATCTTTTCACACACGGCTGTGATGTTCTACAAAGGTTGAGAGGGTTTCGCAGTCAACAGTGAGACTGAGTATTGCTTTCAGCAGCCAGTATCGTGATGATTCTAAACGGTGAATATTGGAACAAGATGAAACCACAAGCCTAGACAGAGGCTGCACCAGGCTTAATTATGCCGCTGAGTAAAACTATGAACACCTTCAGATATGTGGTCTTAATAACGTGTTCTCGATCACCCGGTGAAGCTGCGTCTCGAGCTGAGGCCTCAGGAAAGCGGAACAGGTGTGCGTCACAAAATGACACTGAATTTGTTCAGCACAGTAAAAGAAAAATAATTAAATGTGCTGCACTCACTCAACTATACACTTCCTTTATGGACAGGGCAAAAAAGCTATGGTGTATAACAAATATCAACACTCCATGAGTGACACGTTTGGTTTTGGCTCTTACTGATGGTTAAAAACTGTAACCACTGAGACACTTCAAGAAGTCTGGAGTTTAGTCCAAACTGGCTGAAGCAAACAAAAAAGGTTTTAATGGAGTCACGGATGTATAAATGCACAAAGCGCAAAGTCTTTCACAAAAATCAGCATGCATGCATGCACGACCCTCGTGATTGTCATACAGGAAGGAAACGCGTCAAACCTGTTTCAGTTTTGTCCCTTCGTTTGTGCCCAGGCTGCCTTTTCTCACATCTACTAAATGTGTCTTTGTGGTGTACAGAAAAAGAACAGCGCAGTGGGGGTGCTAAAATGAGAAAGAAAAAAAAAAAAGGGTCTGCAAAAATGCAAGTACACTTGCAGCGTGTTTGCTAAATCAGCTGTAAAACTGTGAATTACGCAGGATTTAACTGGCAGCTTTAAAAAAACAAGAGCTCCTGAAGTGCAGCAGCTGCAGCTGAACCTCAGTGGAATGTATGGAAATGAAGCTCATTAGCAGGAGTAAATTCATGCTGGTGTCTTCATGGCAATACTTTCCAGTGGTCATGATCAAAACTCATGTGGGTGTTCCTCATCACACAGACTACACACACACGCTAGATCTCAAGTGGAAATACTTCATTTATTAACATATCTGGTGGTTCTTTCAACATCAGGAGTTTCTCTGTATATACTTAAAAACAACTTGTGTATTAACAACATTGGTTTCATACGCACACACATTTAGGCACCATAACCGTCAGATAAACACCAAAATAAATATTTAAAGAAAATGCTACGACTAAATCAAGAATTTAGTGTTAAGTGACTCTCTCATTATCAAAATACACAATGCTTAAAAAAATATTAAAAATGTTACTGCCTCTTTTGAGCTGCCAATCAAGAGTGTGCAATAGCTCTCTGTGCTTTAACATCACAGGCACGGTTATGCTGTGAGGGCAGTTATTGTGTATGACAGAAATGGCAATCAATGTATCTCTCGAGTAAAGTAATGAGTAAGTTTCACTTCTGATATTCTGAGCTGCTTTGAGCTGTTTGCATTCAGTGGTGTAGAATTTCTGCTCGGGACCCAAAGCCCGACACCGCAAACGCTTCAGATCTTGTACAGACCAAAGAAGTTGCCATAATGTGAGTGACTGAGATAACTCGGGTGGGAAACATTCACATAAACCCTGTCGTATTGTGTCAGGAGCTGGACCGAGCCGAGGTAACTCTCTGCGGTCCAGGAGTGGCTCTGCTGCTGAGGGCAGAAACCCGCCCTGTGGGCCTTCATCAGGGTCAGCGGTGGGGGGTGTCCTGTTCTCCTCACAAACACAGTGTGATCGAACGAGGAAGTGAGGGAGCAGTGCTTAAAGATCAGCTCCACTCGCGAGTAAATGTGGTAGGTTCCGGTCTCGTTGACCTGCAGAGCACCGTCTGCACTCAGGTAAGCTACTGCTCCAGAAGTGAAGGCTTGGCCTATCTTGGAATCCCATCTCAGAGTCTCACGGAAATCTCTTTTTTCGATCCGCCCTGCCGAATGAAAGAGCTGATGTTGACAAGTGTGGGGTTTGGAAAATCACAGAGCATGGCTTAAGTGGAAAAAAGAAGTACCTATCACGTGCGCTGCAACTCTTTTGCTTTCGTCTTGTCCATTGAAGCCAGATGTATCGAGACCTGAAACGTCACACAGATTAGAGTCACGTTCTCTTTCCTTCTCCTTTAATGAGAGTGCATGCTGCGTGGTGACAGATGTTTAATGGAGACCTACCGATTTGCTTCTGGGGCACTTTAAACTCAGCCACAGGCTCGCTCACCTTCAGCAAAATGAAAGAGAGACAGAGATCTCAATACCACATCATAGAGACACTTGTGTCTCAGTGCTTCCTTCTAAAAGCTTGCTCAGAGCCGAGAGAGGATATCCTGTCTCACTGGACTGGTGACCACAGATGGAACAATGAAGCCCTTGCTTTTAAATGTCACAGCAGAGCTAAAGTACATCAGCTCTTCGACCAGGACCAAACTGAGCAGTTAATTAATTAGTAAACCTGGCTGCCCTGCTAAACTTTCCAGCTACTCTTCCATTCTCCCACCTCACGCCTCCCATCACTCCTCCTCAAAGCAAGGCTAACATAGGTGACACCTTTTTTCTCCTGTGCTGCGTGGCACCCATTAACACATCTGAAAACCAAAACCACACTTAAAGGAATGTTTCTAAAATTAAGTCTTTGCAAATGTTACTTCTCACTTCACTGCTTTTGTCCTTTCTTTGAGGGTCATCACATATTGATTTTTTTTTAATGTCTTTAACGTTTCAGAATCCACCTTTTTCAACCCCAGAGCTATTTATTTGCACACTACTGAAGTCACCGTTAGCTTATTAAATTACTGTAAGGTCATCAGATTTGTCCCTTCTTTCGAATTTTCCATGTTGTTCCTTACCTCTCCATTCCCGTCTCTTAGTTGATTCTCTATCTTGACAATCTTAAAGGCTTGAAATCCCAGGGCTGCAAACACAAGCAGGAACAGAAACAGCACGAGCAGCGCCAGACCGGGGCTGATTCCCATGCAGCCCCTACTCTTCCCACGGCTCCTGACTCTCTCCTGGGGAGGAGGGAAGGACCAGCAGGGTATAAGACCTGGAGGCTGATTGGAGTGCTGTGGTCCTGCTCCATCCACAAGGAACACCTGTGGGAACGGATAGTTCTGCTCATAGTTCATGGTGCAGGCCATACCACTGATGTGTGACAGATGTGTGCATCTATGTCCTCTGCACAGCGGAGATGTGTGCTTCAGTCTAAGCACCTCTGACTTAAAAGAACCAAACTTCAGCTGTCAAGTATTCACCACCCACAACTCCTCCCACGCGTGCTAAAAAGTCTGCATGTTATAGATTATAGAAATTATCAACCAAACCATCTGTTTATTTCCTTTGCCTGCTTTTTTTTTTTTTTTTGCATAGTTACAGAACTTTTTTTTTTACTTTTCATACATCACACATTTAGGGTTTTATATGCTTTGGTTAACTGTGTGTTGTGCAACTGAGTCTGAGAAGAAAGGAAATTGGAGGTTTCAACTGACCTTCACCTCACTAACCACCTCTAAGTCACAGCAGAAAGAGACTTTTTTCAGATTCCACGAAATGAAAGATTGAGCAACTACGATCACCTGCCCTGCATGTTAGAATAAGTGTTGATGTCCAGGTGGCATGCTTTTGACTTTAGCTTCTCCTTACTGACCTTTCAGGTGCGCCTGACTGAAACTTGAATTCTGAACCAATGTGACCCAAATCTGAATCCTCCTAAAGTCCAATCTCATTCAGTGCATCGTCATCAAACAGTATTTTATTCTGATTCGGTCTCAATGAGACACAGCCTGTTAGTAAACAGTGATACAGCAGTTTCAATAGCACACAGAGTATTGGTGGTGGGATGATGCTGCTGCCACATGAAAAGAACGTACGTGTCTGCACTGGCTTTCCTGCCGGCTGTTTATGAAAAGCTGGTAGCAAGCGATACAACGATACTTCACAGAGGTGAGAATCAACCCAAACCAATACCTCAGAGATGGGCTTACAGGAAAGCTGAAAACGCACTCACCGCTTTCCTCGTGCTCAGCACATCATCAATAGGGTTGTGGTCTTACTGACATTTTGGGTTCGTTTCCTAGGATATGAAGCAAATACGCTGTTGTGGGTGCAACAGTTTCCATAAACTTATCTTTCAGTCATGAAAATCTGCTGACTAGCGCAAGTTACCCTTATTAGTGGGCTTTTGGGGAAAAAAAAAAAAGGTATCTTTCGAGTTTCGACCTTGCAGCTGAGGGGGCTGCAGCGGTGCAGCAGCGTTCAGACCTACATCGAGGCAGGCTGTTCTGTAACGATTCACATCAGCTGTGAATTTAGGCAATCACGTAAACCGTGTCAGGTCGTGCCCTCTTTTTTTTTTTTTTTTTTTGTCGTCTTGGTTTTAGAAATTTCAAAGCAAGCCCTCAGTCCTGTCCACAAAAGTTTCATTTCTCCCCAATAATGCCGACAATGGGAAATCCATCTTGCACTGTGCAATATGCTCCAACTAAACTGGCAACTACGTCATGCTTAACCATAAAGTGCACAGAGAGCATGCACTCTACGAGCTGATGTGTCTGTTTCCCAGAAGTGTCATGCTGAAAGCAGTCCTCACAGCAACAGTAGCAACAGCTTTAGCAGTAAAGAATAGGTTAGGTGGGAGGGTGGGGTTTTGGGGTCTAACCAGGCCGTCTGTGCTGCTGCTGCTCCAGTTAATATAACCAGAAAGGGTAGCCGAAAATGAATCATTGAGTCAGCAAGCAAGTCTATCAATTAGTTGGCTTCTCACACATTCTTCTTCTCTTCTGTTGCACAATGGAAGTTGATGTGGTCAGGATGACTTGACTACACAGATGACATCGTGCCTGAAAATGACAATGAATTTCTTAACCTGATCTCAGTGAACTTGCTCATCATTTTTGGAACATACAGCAGGGTTTGTAACTTTGCCCCATCACACTTCACAGTTTCCACAAATATTGCTATTGCCATGAAATTAATGCTGATATAAACGTAGGACCGATGCGTTGAATGAACACAGGACATGAAAGAGGTTTCGATAAATCATTCATTGTATTGCAAAATGTATAATATCAAAAAATATCATGTATCGCAGTCCTCATCAGAAGAAGAGTAACAGTCTAGTCCCAAGACATGGCCGGTCCTCTCCTCCACTGTCCGGGTGTTGGATGAGTTCCCAGGTATCCTCCCCGCTGCTTCACAGTCTGAGATGTTCTCTTGGAAGGCAGCTTTTTGCCCACCAAATGCCCCGTTATTTTTCTCCCCGTCTTGGCTTCGCTGTGAAAATATTTTTCTCGATGGGGAATTATTAAGATTTGGCAATCCACCCTGCAGTATCCTGGCCAGGCTCTGTGTCTGAGCGGAACCAGGCTGAACTGGCGCTCCCCTGAACGCCGCTGCAGCCACCGCCAGCCGTGTTTGGTCGAATGAAAGCGGCTGGTCTTGAACTGCCTCTGAGGTTTCTGAGACCAGGTTAGTGGGTTCAAGACTCTGAAGTGTGGTTTCTGAAACGCTGCGAGGTTCTTCAGTCGATGAATACTTGGAACATCCTGTCAAGCTGCTAATGAAGTCTCTTTCACTTTGCTGACTGCCACCGTCTCGTGCTTCACAGAGCCGAGGGTTTTTCCCTGTAAACAAACGTGAAGACACACGATATATACGTCAGCTACTGGGAACAGCAATAAAAGGTTATGCAGTTACAGCTGGCAGAGAACGGTTTTGACCAAAATAACCCAAAACTTTCACTGGGCTGAGACTCTGTAGGAAGCACGGAGCATCTCCACTGGAAATCTACTCAGAGACGTTAACCTGGCCAGCGCACATGGTAACGTTAGCCGCTCAACTTTTAGAACCACACAGCCAGCCTCAGGGCTTTCAGGCTAATGTAGTCCATATACTGGTCCCAAGTCCAGATAACTGGGAGGAATATGTCAGGAAGTGCATCCGGCATAAAATCTTTGCTAAATCAAGCATGCGGATGCATCTGCTGCGGCAGCCCCTCTGGAAAGGGATGGGCCGAGAGTACCTTTATCCCACAGCCACAGTAGGGGTCTGTGTTCATGAAGAGAGTGGCTACAAGTTATAAATAATAATAATAAAACAATAATGTTATTGTGGGAGCTAACCAGCAAACGCCATCAGCCCCGGCCCTCTGTAATGTTATAATGGATGGTGTTAATTTAACAGGGTAACAATTATTTGTGTCTAAAAGTGTTTTTATCTTAAAGTCTCAGATTGAAGCAGAGAAAAGTCCAGCATCAAGCAGCCTACCCTACCAACTCTGACTTCTTCACTCTAAGCAGGACACTGAGCACTAACCGATGTCCGGGGACTCTTGTGTGTCTGCTCTTCGTTTGCAGTACGCTCGAGGAGTCCACGGCTTGTGTTTACATGACGGATCAAGAACTCGTAGTTTGGCGATGAAGCTTTTGTACTCTTTTTCTAAAGCCTCAATGTGCAACTGGAACTCTGCTATCTTTCTCTCTGGGTAATGAGAAAGCTGGGATTGCTGAGAAAACAAAAAGAATTCTGTAATGATCAAACACTAATAACGTAAACAGGATTTCGGTTTATTGCAAACACTTACCTGTAGATAGTACTCGATTTGATTCTTGATGCTGGGGAGCCACTTTTTCACAGAGGAAGCTGAATTAAGAGTAGACTGTGGAAGAAAACCATTTGATCAAATGCTCAAATTAAGGGAATTATAGAGACAATTTGTTGAGAATTTTTACCAGCTTTGGTCGACGCTCGCGAATATCTTTGAGGCGTCCCTCTGTAAAGGAAAAGAGGACAAAATCCTTCAAGAACAGGAGCGGGCGACTTTCATTCCCCCAGGGGCAATACCAGCTTAGATAAAGAAAACACAGGACCACACAATGAATAACTTAATCCACACAAGGTCACAGGTCACAGTGAAACCAACAAAATTAATTAATGTTTAAAAAAATCCAGCTAAATGCAGTATCACTCTTAAATCTACATTTTGCCAGTTGTCTTAGATGCACTACTGCATATGTCACTTGCTGGTTCACTAGCATAACAGACTCTTTCACCTCTAGATTCTCAGCATGATGCTCCTTCTTATTGTTTTGTTTCCTTACAGGATGCTGTAAGCCAGATTGGGACTGCAGGCCATATTTTACCTCTCTGTAATCTAGCAAGTCGAACCACTTGGCAGCTATCTTGGTAATGCCTCAATAGGTTTGGCATTGATCATGCAAAGGACAAATAGCTTTATCTAGAGAACTACTTAAGCTATGTCATTCAAAAATTTTAGGTCAAATATCTGTTACTATGACTTCAGGAATATAGAATTTCAGAACTGTAGCTGAAGTTTAACACACAATTATGAGAGCTTCAATTTGCTTGAACATTTGATAGTAAGGCCTGCACTGCCATATTTGAAGGCCTGTAGAAAGATCAATTTCAAAGACGGGTGAAATTTGTAACACAGATTCTCATTTAGGAGATGTACTCATACCATGAAACTACTCAGATGAATGGCCTTGAAGATCTGAGCTACTAGAGCCAGAAAATGAAAAAAAGAGAAGCATTTTTGTGCACATTTACTGATATTTGATAAAAACTGAATCATCTTAATATCTTTAAAGCTGTTAGATAATCTTTTCTCTGGATATAGATTCTTGAAAATAGCTTCACAGAAAACTAATGACGTTAGGGGCTTGAAAATGCCTCGAGCTTCATCAGACTTTTATTTTATTTTTTATAAGCAAACAGTTGAAAAACAGTTTTCCTATAAAGACACATATCATCACTCTGGATATTTTTCCTCAGGGAAATCAGAGATGGTCAGGCTGGAAGGATTTGGTCAAGACAAGAAATGAGCCTAAAGTTTGTGTTTATCGCCTTATGCAATAGTCGTCTTACATTTGTTTATTCCTGCTTTCTATCACAACAAGAGGCACAAGTGTAAACTGTTATTTCAGCTGCTTTTCTGTCTGCTAATCATCTCTGGGCTTCAGGAGGGATCTCTTATGGAGCCACGTGTTACTTGTGAGCCCCACACGGGTTAAAGCCTGTATATTAAACCGAGTGAACACGTGGGGCGGGGACACAAAAGCTGTGCCACACAAAATTCATGCTTTTTGGTTGCGCTTTTAATAATGTTTATTTCCCCCTATCCATATCCTCCTGCCGAGAGGAACGGTCTGCTTCATTGCATTAGCGGGTGAAAGTTAGCATAAGCGTAGTTAACTTTAAGAACTAGCTGACCTCAAAGCGACGTGTTTTTATCAGCTGAATCTCAGATAAAATGCGGCTTGTGTTGCATGCGCTGACTGCTTACCCTCTCTCTCTTTCTGGAGCCACAGTCTGTTCAGCCTGCCCTGCTGCTTCTCCTCATTTCTTGCCATTTTCACTTCATGCAGAAAGACAGCCGCGACTGAAGCAAAACAATATCACGTGACATACCAACGCCGTCATGTGATCTCCACCAACATAACGCGAGATCAGCACTTGCAGTCAAACTAAAAACAATTATGTTGGAAAAGTGTTTGTTTTTCTCGTTCGTGGGTGAAGCACGAAGCGATTGTTAAATGTAATATACGGGTTAAAACGTGCTGAGCCACGTGCGTTTGTTTTTATTATCGAGTAAGGTCACACAGCTGTTTTCCTTAAAGACAAATCCGACATTGGAAAACACTGACTTTATTCTCTATTCAGAATCACAGATATAAGTAGTCTTGGATCATAGTTATTCACTGATGTGTACATCACTTCAATGCAGCTGGTGATCAGTTTAATTATTCGTGTACTGCTGGGTAGCTTTAACTATAATAATGAAATACGTGTATATGCAAAATACGCAAATGGCCATTTACACCATTTATTGAACTATATTGTGTAAAAAGTACAATATTTGCATCCAAAATATGGTAGCGTTGAAAGTAGCATAAACCCCTTTACGGCTGCGCCAGGAATGCATCCGGTGTAAAAATCCTTCAAGTCAAATATGTGAGCTACCTGCTGTGAATAAGGGAGCAGCTGAAAGTAGCTTTACAAACAGAGAGCAAGCACAACATAAAAATACTGAAATAAAGTACATTAAACCTGTACTTCAGCAAACTTGAGTAAATGTACTAAGTTACATTCCGACTGGTAATCTGACAGTGGCAAACGTCATTGGATGAGATGGTTAGGACCAGTAATCTAGTACAATCTTTTGGACAAGGTGCCTAGCCTAGTCGAGCACAACAGCTACTGGCAATATGGGGGTAACAAAATACATCCTCATGCAAAACAAAAATCAGCAAGCTTTAATTTTTTTTATTTACACTTTTCGTCATAAGTCCTGACATGATGGTTCTGTTGTTGTAGGAAATTTTAATAAAAGGTAAAGGATCTTTAATCATGTACTAAACATGTACCAGCCTAGCCCACGAATGTGAAAACTGATCCACATACAGTGCCCCCATAATGTTTGAGACAAAGATACAATTTTTGTAGCTTTGCCTCTGCACACCGCCACGGTGCATTGTGAATCAGACAATCAAATATGTGATTGAAGTGCAGACTTTCAGCTTTAATTCAAGGGGTTTTACAAAAAGTTTGCATGAACTGTTTAAGAATTGCAGCCATTTTTATATACAGTCCCCCATTTTCAGAGGCTCAAGATTAATGGAACAGTTGACTGACAAGCAGCGTTATGGCCAGGCTGAGGTTATTTCATGACATATGAACATAATATCTTGAGTTAATTCAGAGCATTTAATTTGTATTTATAGCTTTTCACTGTAATTTTAATGCAATTTTAAATATGAGGCCCAAAGAGATGTTTGTGCAAATGGTGGCCATCATTAGGCTGAAACACCCAAATAAGCTTATCAGAGAGAGCAAAAAGCTTTAGAAGCAGCCATGCCAACAATCTGGTGCATTGTTTAAAAGAATGAATGCACTGACCAGCTCAGCGACACCAGAAGGCCTGAAAGACAGCATTAGACAATTAAAGTCCATGATGACAGAATTATTTCCGTGAAAAACAGCTTCGCAGCTAACCGAGTCAGAAAGACTCTTGAAGAGGCGGGTGTGTAACTGCCACCTTCATAAGTTGAAATACAGAGGGTTTACAACAAGATGCCAACCACTGATTACACTCAAGATCAGGAAGGTCAGATTTGACTTTGCCATGAAAACATCTAAAACAATGTGCACAGTTCAGGAAGAAAGAGCAAACGGATAATGACCCAAAAACAACCCAAGAGTTTCTCAAAGTAAATAAATACGATATTCTTCAGTGGTCAAGTCAGTCACCTGATTTCAGCCCAGCAGAGCGTGCCCTCCAGCTATTAACTACAAAACTGAATGCAGAAAGACCCACAAACAAGCAGCAACTAAAGGCTGCGGTAAAGGTTGAGTGGAGCAACATTTGCTGATGTTCACAGATTCTAGACTTCAGGAAGACATTGCTGCAAAGTTTTTTCATCCAAGTATTAAAAAGAGTCTGTATATTTACGTTTATGTTAGCTTGTCCCATTAATTTTGAATCTCTGAAAAGAAAAATACAAAAATGGATGTGGTAAAATGGCTGCAGTGAAAAGCTATAAAATACAAATTCCACACTATGATTTAACTTATGATATTATGTCTGCTTCATTTGTCACAAAATAACAAGGGAACAGGCCTCGCCTGGCCATCAATCTGCTAGTCCACTGTTCCATGTCAAAGACCGGCTGTGTAGTAGACTTCATGTACAGCTGAATTAGGAGCTAGAGGCACAGATGACCAAGAACTCAGGAGCACAGGGAAAGGCTCGGGGACAAGTTGCTGCCCCAGGTGGAGGAGTTCAAGTATCTCAGGGTCTTGTTCACGCGTGATGGGAGAAGGGAGCGGGAGATTGACAGACAGATTGGGGCTGTTGTGAAAGCAAAGCTGTCGATTTACCGGTCAATCTGCGTCCCTACCCTCACCTATGGTCATGAGTTAAACAATATATCTAGTTGCATTAAGAGAATGAACCTGATCTACTTGAACTACTTAAAAATGAACACATATAGGCAAATGTGCCCCTCCTTCATGCCACATTTGGCACATTTCTCCAGAATCCTGATATCATTTGTTCTATTTCTATTATTTAACACCAAAACATGCAATATTTGTTCCCGATGAATATTTTCGCATTCCCTCACAATATTTTGGTCTTTGATGGAAAAATACGTACACGCGGTAATGGCTATTACTGCGAAAACGCATCGAATCGTTATAGTGACGGAACTTCTGATTCATATAATAGCAGTGGAAAATCACTAGCGGGCACGATAAGAAAGAAATGCAAATTTTTCCTGCTGTCAAAAACGTCAAAGAAAATCCCACCTTTGCCCACTTGGGTCGTCAGTGGTTTTGCTGCCAGAAGTACAGTCACACAGGAAGAGCAAAATGACAGTAAATGCAGATTCTAATCATCAGGTGGTCATTACCTAAATGACTTTGCAGCTTTGCAGACCTTTTTGGTAACGTATTTCAATGCATGCAGTTCCGTGTATGTAAACCTTAACCCGAAAAACCTCCTCATCACTTATTTTCAACAACAGCCTGAAGCAGCACAGGACAAAAACTTGCAACACCTCCTTCCTTCTTTTTATAGCGGGCCAATTCAATAGTCATCAGCGAACTTTATGCTGCAAGTCAATCTACGTCCCTACCCTCACTTATGGTCATGAGTTTTGGGTAGTGACCAAAAGAACACGACTGTGAATACAAGATACAGAAATGAGCTTCCTCCAAAGAGTGGATGGCCTCTCCCTTAGAGAGAGGGTGAGGAGTGCAGCCATTCGAGAGGGGCTCAAAGGTCAGTGGTTGCTCCTCCACATCGAAAGGAGCCAGTTGAGGTGGTTCAGGCATCTGCCTCCTGGGTGCCTCTTGGGTGAGGTGTTCTGGGCATGTCCTGCCAGGAGGAGACCCCAGGGCAGACCCAGGACACGCTGGAGAGATTATATCTCTCAGCTGGCCTGGGAACACCTTGGGTTCCCAGGATGGAGATGGAGGTCTGGGCTTTTCTGCTTAGGCTGCTGCCCCCACGACCCGGCCGCCGATAAGTGGAAGAAAAAGAAAGAAAGAAAGAAAACTGGACAAGTAGAGGCTGAAAAAAAGAAGTGGCAGACCTAAAAAAACAAAACTATCTATAGCAGTATCTGAAAGTCATGTTCTTAAGATACATAGCAGGGGGAAAATCCAGCATAGACCCGACACAGGACCTTAAACACATATCTGGCCCTTTAGTTGATCCATCTACTCTTTGCCAAAGCCTCATCAGACCTCATCATGGTCTCAGTGGAAGGGTGGCTGTCAAGAATCCATTGTTGAAGAAGGGAAACAGGGAGAAAAGGCTGAGGTATGCCAAATTCCACAAGAACTGGACTGAAAATCAGTGGAAACGGGCCTTATGGAGTGATTAACTCAGAAGGGAAATTGGTGGTTCAAATCATCATTATTACATATGAAAGAGGCCAGGAAAAATGTACAACAGTTAGTGTCTATGGTCAAAATCGATGGAATTGCACCATCACATTTGATTCCTCTGCAATACGATCTGGAAAGCATCTGATTGACAAGGGCTTCATTTTTCAGCATAATGATCTCAAACACATTGCCAGTGCAGTAAAAGCATACCTGGATAGAAAACGTACAACGGAGACACCAACAGTCATGGATTGGCCTCCCCAGAGCCTAGATTCGAACACGATTGAAGCAGTGTGGGGTCTTGACAGAAAACTGAACAAAAGGCAGCCAACATCCGAAGAAGAGCTTTGTCCTTCAAGAAGCCTGGAGAACTATTCCGGAAGACGACTCAAAGAAATTACAATGACACTTGTCTAAGAGAGTTCAGGCTGTGTTGAAGAATAAAGGCGCTCACACCAAATATTGACTTTCAAGCTTGTTAAACTTGTACAAACTTTTTTTGCCTTATATACTGTACTGTATTTGCAGTGCTTAATTTATTAGTTAAAATACAAAACAAAAACAAACTAGAAAAAAACAATTGTAATACATTAACAGCTAAACAATATATCTAGTTGCATTAAGAGAATGAACCTGATCTACTTGAACTACTTAAAAATGAACACATATAGGCAAATGTGCCCCTCCTTCATGCCACATTTGGCACATTTCTCCAGAATCCTGATATCATTTGTTCTATTTCTATTATTTAACACCAAAACATGCAATATTTGTTCCCGATGAATATTTTCGCATTCCCTCACAATATTTTGGTCTTTGATGGAAAAATACGTACACGCGGTAATGGCTATTACTGCGAAAACGCATCGAATCGTTATAGTGACGGAACTTCTGATTCATATAATAGCAGTGGAAAATCACTAGCGGGCACGATAAGAAAGAAATGCAAATTTTTCCTGCTGTCAAAAACGTCAAAGAAAATCCCACCTTTGCCCACTTGGGTCGTCAGTGGTTTTGCTGCCAGAAGTACAGTCACACAGGAAGAGCAAAATGACAGTAAATGCAGATTCTAATCATCAGGTGGTCATTACCTAAATGACTTTGCAGCTTTGCAGACCTTTTGGTAACGTATTTCAATGCATGTAGTTCCGTGTATGTAAACCTTAACCCGAAAAACCTCCTCATCGCTTATTTTCAACAACAGCCTGAAGCAGCACAGGACAAAAACTTGCAACACCTCCTTCCTTCTTTTTATAGTGGGCCAATTCAATAGTCATCAGCGAACTTTATGCTGCAAGTTAAACATGTTATAGAGAGCAAAAGCCTCTATTTTGTCTTCCGTGGCTGGATGGGGTGAGAAGCAAAAAAAAAGATGTGCACGGAGAAACAGCAAACATTATTAGACATGCATTTGTGCCATGTAAACATAATATTCTCTGGCATGGGCTTGCAGGAATCTTTGACTTGTTTGACACCCTTCCATGCAAAATTCTTTGAAAGGCAAGGTGTTACTTCCTCCATCCATCCATCCATCCATCCATCCATCCATCCATCCATCCATCCATCCATCCATCCATCCATTTTCTACTACTTATCTGGGTTTGGGTTGTTTTATTATTATTATTAATCCTTTATTTATACAGGTTGAAGTCTCTTGAGACTTAAAGTCTCATTTACAAGAGAGACCTGTG
>JAVDPK010002719.1:92355-112444 GCA_034780415.1 Cichlasoma orientale | reverse complement strand
AATGAACAGCTGCTCTTGTAAGACCAGGACCTAAATTGTTGATATAAATGATAAACAATGTAGGTCCTAAAATTGACCCTTGCGGAACCCCCCTGAAAATGTCCATATAACTTGATGTTTGACAGCCATATTGTACACACTGTTTACGACCAGTCAGATAATTTAGAAACCAGCCCATAGCATGTTCAGTAAGTCCTATGTCCAAAAGCCTTTGACACAAAATCTTATGATCAACCGTGTCAAAGGCCTTGGACAGATCTATAAAGAGGGCGGCACAGTAGTCTTTGGCATCGAGGGCTTTAATGACATCATTTAGGACCTTCAGGGAGGCTGTAACTGTACTATGTTGTTTTCTAAAACCCGACTGATATGGTGATAAAATATTCTTTGAATATAAATAATGCTTGATCTGTTCATTTATACGCTTTTCAAGAATCTTTGCTAAAATACACAATTTGGAAATGGGTCTATAGTTATTTATTATCGACGGATCTCCACCTTTTAAAAAAGGCAAAACATACGCTGATTTCCATATATCGGGGATACAGTTTTGTTGAACTGATAAATTAAAAATATGTGTCACTGGTTCAGCTATAATGTCAGCAGCTAATCGTAGGAAGTAGGGGGGGAGATTATCCGGGCCAGCTGATTTTTTAACATCTAGATGTTTAAGTTCCCCACAAACCTCACTGACAGACAGTTTAGAAAAAGCAAACGTCTGACCAGAAGTTGGATTTTTGAGAGTGTGGGTAGTTGGCACAAGCGTTTCAGGAGTGTCATTAAACACTGATGAGCTTGAGTCAACAAAGTGTCTATTAAAACAGTTTAACATCTCCACCCTATCTGACACCAGCCCAGAGTCAGTTGTTAACTGAGAGGGAAGATCTGAGTACGAGTTACCAGAAATAGATTTGATCGTTTTCCAAAATTTAAATGGGTAGCAGTCTAAGCAGAGAAGCCAGACTTCCCTCACCCCGACCAACTCTTCCAGCTTATCAAGTGTATGGGTGTACTTACTTTTTCCATGACTGATCTTTCTTTTCTTTTCTTTTCTTTTTGAAAATTAAAACAACTACAAAATACTATTTAGGTTATTCTACAAAAAAAAAAAAAAAAAAAATCAGCCAGTGCCACCCACCTGACCCCCTGAGAATCAGATGTGTGGGTCTTGACCTTTTTTTTTCTTTTTTTAGATGCTGAATTTATAAAGGAAAAAACTTTGTGAAAAAGTAATTGTCTCCCTTTGTTAAGTCATGAATTAACCACATTTTTTGAAAAGCTGAGTTTAATTTCACCAGCTACATCCAGGCCTGATTACTATCAGAGCAGTGAATCACAAAATCACTTAAACAGAACCTGTGTGACCAAGTGAAGTAGGCTAAAAGATCGAACAAAGCAAAGCACATTATGCTACAATCTACAGAAAGTCAAAAACATATGAGAAACAAAATCATTGATATCTCTCAGTCAGCCATTTCTGAGGCTTTGGGGCTCCAGCGAACCACAGTGAGAGCCATCATCTACAGATGGAGAAAGCTTGGAACAATGGCGAACCCTCCTGATCATCAGTTCAGTTCAGATCATCAAGCACACTTGGGTTATGCAGCAGGACAATCACCTAAAAACACCAGCAAGTTCACCTCAGAATGGCTAAAAAAATAAATAAATAAAGGTTTTGGAGTGGCCCAGTCAAAATCTGGGCTTAAATCTGTTTAAGATGCTTTGGCATGATCTTAAACAGGTCATTCATGCTCGAAAACCCTCCAATGCACACAATTCTGCAAAGAAAAGTGGGCCAAACGTCTGCCACAGTGACATGAAAGGCTCATTGCCAGTTATCTCAAAAACTCGTTTGCAGTTCTTGCTGTGACGGTAGCACAATCAGCTGTTAGGTTCAGGCGCCAATTACTTTTTCAGATTTTTCAGGTTTAGATAGTGTTTTTTTCCCTTTATAAATTAAATCGTCACGTGATCTGAAACATGTAACAAATATGCAAAAGAAGAAGAAAAAGAGGAAGAAGTCAGGAAGAGGGCAAATCACAGCACTGTGTCATGGTTTCAGAATTTTGTTATATGATAGAGAGTAACAGAAAAAATGCTTTGATGACCTGGATGTTTTATCTCTGGTTTTTCACTGGGGAAGAGAAGCAGTGCATTGTGGGTAAACCTTCGAGGGTCATTTTATGTGGATGTTTAAGAAGAAAAACAACTAGAAGACCTAAATTCTGCTCAAAGGGGCAATCCTGGCTTCTGAGGCCACAGGCTCGACTGGTTTTTCTACAGAGGAATCTTACATCAGCTGACATTTTTATGGTGTATAGTTGAAGTAAACCACTTTCATCTACAGACATTAAATGTTTACTTGTCCAAATAAAAAAATGCATAGATAAATGCAGGAAAAAGGTTGCTAAGAAAGTTGTTGAGTGCTTTTTTCTAATTTAGGATGTGGTTATGGTGTTGCTGTGCTTGGTGTTTAACCCAGAGCTCTAAATATGCTTAGAAGAACCTTTATCAGATGATCTGCAGAGGTGCATGCTGCGCCAGATGCTATCGACATAGCTTTCCTGTTTGGTTGTTAGAATGACTAATGCTAAAACCACTGGTGGGCCAAGATGGGTAACAATGCGATTTTTATATAAATGTTTCACCACAAAAAAAAAGCATCAGTTCGGTTGAAGATGTATTAGGAAAGATTCAACTTCGATGGGGAAAGTCCGAGTTTCAGTTCAACCCCTGAAGAAGCTAGAAGGAGGAGAAATGAGGGGGGGCAGGAGTCAGAAGCTTATATTATTTATTCGGGCGAAGGCCATGTCCACCTAACACTAGTGGGATTATTGCTAAAGCCAGGAAAGTGGAGGACAAGGAAAACTAAGCAGACTAATGTCCTAAAATCTCTCTCTTTTCTGAATGAAAAAGGGCCCTCATGTATACTGACCTGGGTATCTATTCTTTGGGGGGCAAATATATTAGGTCTTGGGGAAGGAGGTATTATATTACATGCTTCCTTTATTAAGCTTAAAATAAAAGTCCAGTGAACATAATGGCATATTCATTTTAAGTTTAACCACTGAAACTGCTCATCTTAGAGTTTCTAATGATGTTTTAATGATGAGAGATGCAGGCTGGATCTAACGGCAGCGTCTGACACAGTCGATCCTAGCATTTTATTTGACAGGTTAAGGACGTGGGTGGGCATCTGTGGGTCAGCCTTAGATTGGTTTTCCTCTCATCTCTCAGAGACATTTTGGGCACCTTTGAAGAGGTCTCGTATCATTGTTATGTAGATGACATCCAGCTGTACTTTTCTCCACAGAATGTTAAAAAACGATCTATTCTTCAGGACCGTGTTGAAGCTATAAAGAACTGGAAACACTGGGAAAACAGAAGTTCTTGTTTGTGCTCCTGACAGCTTTGTTCCCGCTGTGATCAGTAACCTTGGCTCATTATCATCACTGGTTCAATCAAATGTCCGAAATTTTGACCAGGCTCTTAGTTTGAAAACATGCTAACAGCCTTGTGCGATGCTGCTTTTTTCATCAATGAAATGTTGCCCATGTCAGTCGAATGTGTCCAAATCTGAACTGGAAATGATCGGTCATGCTTTTCTCTCCTCACGATTGGACTTCTTTGTATCGCCTGCAGTTGGTTCAAAATGCAGCTGTGAGGCAACTTCATACTGCCTAAGTGGTCTCATGTGACACGCGTGTTATCATCCTTGCACTGCCATAAAGATCAGACTTCAGTTTAACTTGGTGAATCTTTTAAAGAGCAGCTCAAGACGTATTTGTACGGGCTTTCTTTTAACCAATGGTTTATGTGTTTTTTATTGTGTATTACCATTTTTCCTTTGACTGTGTGAAGCTCTGTGACTTTATTGATAAAGAAATTGTACTTGCCTTTACTTACGATATTCCTTTATTCTTTTTAGTCAGGTAAATTATGCAGATAAAAGTGATCATCTTTCACAGATTATGATGCAAGGACTGAAATGATTTAAGCTCCTGAAAATATGAATCAATGAAGTTCAATCAATCAGTCATTAAGGTGATATTACACTTTCAATTTGTGTTACTTGCTTCTTCAAAGCCCTCTACTTCATAAGAAACATCTTCCTCTTGAGTAAAGTTGCAGTGTTCTCATGTTGTGCCGTGTGTTCACTCTCTGCCAGCTGCAATGGTGTCTTCCCCATATTATTTTTAGCCTGCAGATTGGCTTTATTCCTTTGTCCTATATCCCCAGCTTGACCCCAGCTTACAAGTATTTTCACAACCTTGTGGTGTCCACCACGTGCAGCGCAGTGCAGAGGTGTGTCTTTGCAGTGATCTGCAGCATTTATCTTTGCCCCAGCCTCCAGGAGCAGCACAGCCGCACTATCATGCCCCTTCTCAGCTGCAGCATGAAGTGGTGTTTTCCTCCACGCGTTCCTGTCTTCAGTCCCCTTGTTGGCGAGTGACCGAAGAAGGGCCGAAACCACGCTCGCATGCCCGCCAGCTGCTGCGTAATGCAGAGGCGTGGAGCCATCCATGTCTCTGGCTCCCGCCTTTGTCTTGTAGGACAGCAGTGAAGTCACCACGTCTACTTTTCCCTCCATAGCAGCCAAGTGGAGGGGAGTTATTTTCTCATTATCAGTGATGTTGGGGTTGGCTCTGGCTGACAGAAGCAAATCCACCACGCAGCTATTTCCCTGCGAAGAGGCTGCCCAGTGCAGCGCTGTCCTCCCCGGCCGGTCTTTGACTCCCGGTTCTGCTTTGTTCTGAAGAAGTTGGATCACCGTGTCTGCATGACCCTGGCAGCTGGCTATATGCAGAGGGGTCAGACCATCCTGGCCTACTGCATCTACCTAGAGTAATGCCACACAACTTTGCATAAATGCACTGAAAATCTATAGAAGTGAAAGCAACTGTTAATGCTTTGACAATTACCTGTGCTCCATGTTTTAGCAACAGGCCAATTATGCCAGACCTGTTACACTGAGCTGCCAGGTGGAGAGGGGTATAGCCTTTAACTCCCTTAATGTTTGGGTCCAGTCCTTTTTCCAACAGTGCCTGCACTATGGGTATGCTACCACTGCGGGCAGCCAAGTGCAATGCTGAGGAGAGGTCAGATAAGGTGGCATCCAGTTTAGCATTTTTTGCTATGAGAACACTGAAATGAAAACGTACAGTACAGAAACTTAAAATATATATGCATGTAGTCTGCACAAAATTCAATTCAATGTTATCTATATAGTGCCAAATCACAGCAAACAGTTGTCTCAAGGAGCTTAAAATATGTACAAGACAAAGTAAATGGGCGTAACACCTGAATTTCAGACATCTGATTAAACAATGATGATAATGAACCGAGGTTATGGATCACAGCGGGAACAAAGAAACTGGAGACAAGAAAAGGGAGAAAACCTTTGGGGAAATGCTATATTTATATTTACTGGATTCCTTGAGTGTGAGTATCTAGAGGGACTACTTCATTATCACTGAATCCGTGTTGAAAGCCGTCACCTGAAGACTTCTTCGTGGCCCAGCTCAGTTGACAGCAGGAGAGGCGTATATCTGTGACTGTCGCGCGCGTTCGCATCTGCGCCGCTGTCTATCAGCGCCCTCGCCGCTCCGCCAAAGTTCTTTCTAACAGCTGCAAAGAGAGCAGAGCCCAGGGCCTTTTTGCTCAGGGCTCCTCTGCCATTAGCTGTGGTTTGAACATTTGTGTATGATTAACATCTCAAAAAAACAAAAACAAACAGTAAATCAACATAAAATGCAAACTGGAAAGACTCACCAAGCAACAGCTGCAGAACTGATTCTTGATGGAGATTAATAGCTTCATTTATGATATCACAGTCAACTTTAGCCCCCGCATTGAGAAGGACAGTTATTGATTTCTCATTGTTATTCTTGACTGCATAAAACAGAGCTGCTTTTTTATGGCTGTTTAAGGCGTTAACGGTGGCCCCGCTCTGCAGCAGCAGCTCAGCCAGCCTCCAGTTATCCTCCGTGGCAGCCATGTGCAGAAACAGGTTCTGTCTGCGACTCTCAGACTGCTCGGCCTTCTCCTGCACCAAGACTTTTACAGAATTCAGGTGCTCATTCTCTGCTGCCAGGTGGATGGGACTTTTGCCTTTCAAATCCAGAATATGTATAGGAGCCCCAGCCTTCACTAGAGCTGTCACAGTCTCGGTGTGCCCCCTCCTGGCTGCTCTGTGAAGAGCTGTGTGGCCAGTATCATTCTGGTGGTCCAGTCTGGCTCCTTTATGAATCAAGAGCTCAACGATGGATAAATGCCCATTTTCTGCAGCTACGTGTAACAGAGCCTCATTGGAGGGATTGGCAGTGTTGATATCGCTGTCTTTTAACAGCTCTTCCAGTAATAAGAGATCCCCTTTTCTAGCAGCCGTGTAAATGAGGCTTTCTGATTCACCTTGTGCTGGTGTATGCTCTGCTTTTTCAAGTACCGTGGTACTTTTGCCATTCTTTTTAATGTTAGATCTCTTCTTAAGGTTAGACTGAGTTGTCTGCGTTGAAATTTGATCTGTTATTTTATCCCCCCACTCCCAGTCTCTCTCCAGCAAATACCCAATCAGTTGTCTCCTGTTGTCCTGAATATGCGTGCTCACACTCCCCACATAGGTCTTGATTCGCTGGTAAAGTTCAGGTTCTGCCAGCATAAGACACGGGTGGAAGAATTTCCGACATGCTCGTTCACCTCTGGCCTCCAGGATGTCCAGGACCCTGGAGTTCTGATCTTTATGCGTCCTGACGGACAAAACTATCGATCTCTTTGCCGCTGTCATGATCCCTTCTGCGACGAGCAGATCCAGGAGATCCTCGGTATGTGAGATGCCATAAACCAGATCCCTCCTCTTTGTCCGGATCACGTCCACTGCATAAGGGTTCTTGCTGTTTGATGTTACATGGCTTTCAAAACCCCTGAGTTTACTCCACATTTTAAATTTGCTGCTGAATGAATCGTTGCTCCTTCAGCCCTCGTGCTCTGCGGGTCATTGTTAGGATTTGTGTTTGTTTATTTTATACCATATTGCTAAGTGAAATATCCCATCCTAGCAACTAAAGCCTTTCACCATACAGATCCGGCTGGCTCAGCCTTTGTGCGACTGTGTCATCAACTATTCTTTATTATATGCAGTGAATTGTTTTCTATAATAAGAGCACCTCCATCTTCAATCACTGTCATTTGAATTACTGAAAGGTGACAACAATAACAGTTGTTTAAAAATAGCATTGCTTTTGTGTGTGTGTGTGTGAGAGAGATACAGTACACAGAGATGTGTGGGGAGAAGAAAGATAAGGCATTCTTCTTAATGGCTGAATCACTCTCAGCCTAAAGATCAAAATCAGTTTGACATATAATAATAACAACTTTTGATTTCAGTTTGTCATTTGTTAAAGAGATAAAGACCTATTAATAACTTTCACAAGTAAAATTAGCAGTAGGCCTAATCACTCTTAAAAAAAAGTCCCCCAATAAAAGTAGAATGAGACTTTATATAATAGTATTTCTGTTATACTGGCATGAAGCAGCATGATTTATAAAAATGAATTTATTTTATTTTATAGATTAAATGTGTGAATTAGAGGCCCTAGAGTGTGACTAAAGGACGAGCTGAAAGTCGCCTTCAGATGCCTGAAGAAGCCTTTTGGATGAGAGGTGAAACGTTTTCTAGTCCAGTTGCCTTTTTTTCAAGCTCCACAGATTCCCATGACCTGGATGGCTGAGAACCTACACAGACACATTTCTGGCAATGGCACATATCGATGTGCCATCCTGGAGGAGTGTGACTACCTGTGCCACCTCTGTAGGGTCCAGGTATTGCCTCATGCGACCAGTAGTGACACTGACCCTAGCCAAATGCAAAACTAGTGGAAAAAGCAGTCAAAAAAGACGAGGAGGGAAAATGTGAGTGGCCTCCACCTGTAAAGCCATTCCTGTTTTGGGGGTTGTCTCATTGTTGCCCCTCTAGTGCACGTTAATTTAGTTAAAACCAAAGCAGCTGAAAGTGATTAACAACCCCTTAACTGACCAGATCAATATCCCAGAAGTTTAACTGACTTGATGCTATACTCTGATTGAAGTATTCCTTTCATTGTACATTTCCCTTGTAAATGCAGTGAAGTTTAGGTATACAGTGAACCCTCGCTATAACGCGCTTCAGCTTTCGCGGCCTCGCTGTTTTTTAGTGCAGTATTTTATGTTTTTTTTTTTTAGTTTTTTTTTTTTACAGCGTGTGGACGCGCATTGTGTTCTGCGTCCTGATTGGCTGTCAGTCTCCGCTCCAGCACGGAGAGGCACAGTCAGAGGAACTTGATTATTAAAATTAGTATTTGACAGTATTTCTAAAAACTATCATAGTTATTTGTAAGAAAACATTTCTATTTTTATTTCTTAAACAAATGCTTGGGCCTTAGAACAGGTTTTGATCTTTGGTTTCGTTCTATAGTACTGTATAATAATTGTAAAAAATAAAGCTGACTACTTCGCGTATTTCGCCTATCGCGGGTTATTTTTGGAACGTCAGCCCCGCGATAAACGACGTTCACTGTATAGAAGTTTATGTAGCCAAGCAGGTAGAAGCAAAAGACCGTTATTTCCTTGTATTATAAATTATATGGGCTATTAGTGAACTATTCTATAGACTACTGAGGAATTTTTAAAAGAAAGTTTATTTTTATTATTGTGATCTCCCTTATGTTTGACATCTAGAAGCCTACATTCCGTTGCAGTCTTTTGATGGATTTGGCTTGTTGAATTAAGCCTAATCTCTTCTTACTTCTCAGACTGAGAAGTAAGAAGAGATTGCTTCTCAGGGTTCACTGTATTATGCAAAGAGGAGATTATGGAGTCAGTCGATTCACTTCCCGTAATACACGCCTCCTCGTCAGTGACGTAGGTCTTCCGAGCGTTCCCTCTCCTTATATGGCAGGAAAGGGCACTGCTTTCCGGAATGATGTCACAGTGCTCCAAGTTTGAGAAATCAGAGCGGATTTGTGGAGAAATCGGGATTCCCATAGAAAATCAAAGGCGGAGGGGGGGGGGGGTCATTGACAAAGACACTGCTCCCACAGATCACTCAGGAGAGAAAGTCTCAACAATAAAAACATAGGTACCAGCTGAATTCTTATATGGTCACACTACTGATTATTTTAATGATCATATTAAGTGATTGTGTATATAACAAACAAAAATAAAATCACAAAATAAAGGGTAGAAAAGAAAGGAAAATATATGTTGTAAGCTTTAAGCCTCACGGTGTATCATGGACTTCACCAGCCGGTTCTTTTTGAGGTCTGTTATTAATATAAACTCAAAGTAATCACTGATGAACCGATAAAACATAGAACGGATCCATGAAGATTTCGAGAAAACAGCGCTTCAGTCCATGTCTCCGGTAATGTGACTTAGTGTATTTTGCCCTCTAGTGTCTCATTGAGAGCAGCACACGCTGCTGTCCTGTAATGTTTGAAGGCTCAGTCCCTTCATGAGCCTGTGTAGGCCATACCTGAGCTGTCCCGGCACATGCACCTGCTGTGTAAGCACGAATGAAGCGCACTGTAATTGTGGGGTTTAGTAAGAATACTGACATAAGCCTTTATTTATTTATTTTTGCCAACTTCATTACATGCAGGTACACTAAACTGCTGTGCTGTAAACAAATTATGAGGATATCCACTTTGAGATTCAGATACTGAGCTCCAATCTTCTATTTTTGGCTTTCTTTGTTTTGTTTTTGCTTGTTTGTTTTTTGTGGTTGAAAACATCACCACAAACGTGATTCACATTTATTATTGTTATTGTTTGTTCCTTTAGCTGCTATAGCAGCATAGTGAAAGTAAGTATACTATGACTATGTAATAAAAGGACTTAGTATATATACATACATAATCCCCCAGATCACAGTGGTCTTTTGAAATCTTATTGTATTAATAATGTGTGCCATACAGAGGTTTGCATCACTGAACCTAAGACTCCTTTTTTTCTTTGCCCATTTTAAACTTACAACAGGACAGGATGCAGTGTTGAAGAGCTGAATGGTGCAATAGCAGGGAAGAGGTTACTTATTAAATCAGTGCCAGATGTCTTAGTTAAAGGTTGCTCACCTTAGCCTGTTGTGATTGTTACATGATGTGAAAAAGTTACTTATTGCTCAAAGCAATGGAAGATTTTGTAAGGTAGTTACACTCTTCTTCTGGGCCTGTGTGAGCTGAGACACAAAGTGGAGCTCTCAAACTCTACAACCCCAGTTTGCAGAATTGGCCTCCATCAGGAGTAAGTGAGCCCGGTGTGTCAGCTCAAACACAATCACTCAGCTTCGATCAATACCAGCGCTAATGGAATTTAGCTTGAGGTACTCTGAACTAGCAATTCTTGCAACATGTTGCAACATGTTTTATTGTTTGAGTTCTTCAGTGGCACACCCACTTTTTTTTATGTCACGCTCTTACAAGTACACAGAGGCAGGGATGTTTCATTTTATCTGGTTTATTTTCTTAAATATCGATTAATTTCTTAAGTGCTCAGAAAACAAACATAAAAAATTATACAGTATTTTATTACAAATGGTAAACATAAGTACTCCAAGTTGATCTTATATACATATAACAATGAGTGAAACCCCATTAACAACTTTAGAAAAAAACAAGTAAATCTTGAAGCTTTTCTAACTTAATTTCTTACAATTAAGAAAAAAATGTACTTTGTACTGTAACTCATAAGTCAGGCAGCATTTGTTGCAACTTTTCAGCCGTTTAGAGTTTACCAACACACCCAAAATTGAAGCCATTAATTATGGCTTCAGCAAGAAAAGTCTGTATTGCATGTGTGTGTATGTGTTTGTTTTTAATCCGCTAATACTGAACTGTTCCTCTGATGGTCATGATGAAGTCCATGCAGGGCTGGATGTAAATCAAGAAAACTTCAGTCCTGTCAAGAAAAACAGCATGAAACAGAAACAGGAGGTGTTTCTGCTTGTTGCTATGTCCCTTCTGGTTCATGGCTATTGTCACAGTCCCGAGCCCATCTCTAGGACGCGCCACTGGGGAGCGCGTGGCACTCAGTTACTTTGGTACAGCCCCCGGTCCCGCCAGTGTCGCGCCACATCATCCCAAATCCCGACACGATTTCGGAAGGCGCAGACGCTCACTGTCACAGGAAGCGTCCTATTCTTTCAACTACAGTCTTTTCTCTCTCCGCCGCCGCTGGCACCACCTCAGAAGGTCTGAAGTTGCTGCGTTAACATGAGCTGGCACCCGCTGTTTACGTGGTTCATCACCTTCTGCTTCAGCTGGGCCACCTGCTCGCGCAACATGTTGGCGGTGGATGCGAGCTCGGAGTTCTGTGACTTTAGGTTCTTCACTTTATCCTCCAGCCTCGAGATCCTCTCCAGCTTCCTTTTCCGGCATTTGGAGGCAGCGATGCGGTTCCTCATCCGCTTTCTCTCAGCCTTGATGCGCTCCTGGCTCTCCATGTCGATTGGGGAGAGAGGGGGGGTCTCCCCTGGCATCTCGGGCACGGTCTGGGGCTCTTCTTTGAGCGCAGTGAGCCGGGGGAGCTGGGCGGAGGAAGGCTGGCCGTAGATGGGAAGCTGAGGCGGGGCAGCAGGGAAGGACATAGTGGGGGCTGAGGTGGTGTAGCTTGGTGCCGATACGGTGCTGATGGCCGGGTTGAAAGTGTTCAAGTCCTCATAAACCGGCGACTCAGAGCGCATGGCAGCATTGTTATTGTACACTGTGGCACCGGCAACAGATGAAACAGGCGGCAGGGCAGAGTTGACACTTGTCGGTGGAGTCGAGGTGACACTCACGTTTGCTGGGGCCGGCATGTTCTGGTGGTGGAGCTCAGCCAGGGCGCGCACAAATCCCTCCGCGAACCCCTCCTGCTCGTCAGTGACATTCTTGGGGCACAGGAACTGGGTCGGGGTCGGCGTGGTGGTGATGAGTCCGTTGCTGGACTGGATGATGAGCCTCTCCAGCTCCGGAGAGGCCAGCTTCAGCAAACCCACATCGGGGGAGGTGAGGATGTCACCGGCTTTGGCGCGGAGGTGAGGTTTCAGAGCGCTCGCTGGGTCGGAGAGGTTCAGTGTCATGTTGTGTTTCAGCGCTTTGGCGTTGCTGTATCCGTAGCCGGCGTTCTCGTGCTGGGAGAAAGCGTTGAGTGAGTCGTCATAGAAAGTAGTTTCCATCTTGGTATACATAGAAGAAAACCAAAAACAAGCGCAGCTACACAGTCTTGTACAAAAACAACTTTTCGTCCCCCCTTCTCTTCTTCCTGGTTACCGATGAAAACACTGGTTTCCAACCGTCCTCTCTGTGCGTAAAAACTTCCAAACTTTGAGTGCGCACTTTTCTTGACACAGGAATCACAACTTACTTCTTTCACCAAGCGATGGTCTGTTGTTCTGTGTTGAGTTGAAACAGATCACAAAGCTTTTGCCAAAATATCCAGACTTGTATTGAGTCCGTGAATGAAAAGACGCTAAGTTTTCCTGTCAGACACTGAGCGTCCCCGGTGCGCGCTCTGCCTGTATATGTGTATACTCTGAGCGGTCCAGCGTGGAGGCAAACCTTATCTGCTGCCGCTGCCTCTCTAAAAATAACCATGATGTCATGACGGGGCTCTCCCATTGGCCGGAGGGCGTGTCCCGGAGGCGGGGCTAACCCCGCCGATAAGGCGCGTTGCCTAGACGACCACCACCCAGAAGATTCTTAATCTCGCGGTGGATTGTGGGATGAGGTAATGCTGCAAAGGAGAACGTAAGCGCGCTGCATTGTGGGATGACGTATTGTTTTTGAATATTCGGTTACCCGCTTTACTGTCAGTGGCGGGACAGCCCGTGAGCAGGCAGCACATCCAGACCTCAGTCTCTCTTATTCTGCTGCGAAACAGCCGAAATACTAACTTTTACTCTCACTTTTCTTTATTGCCCTTTTTATTTGCACAAAGAAGTCTTTAATTTAATTCGAATCGGGATAAAGTAAAAGGAAATCACAGTATATGATGAATTTCATTGCCTATTCTATTCTTCTCTATTTTATTCTCTTCTCAGGTTAAGCTTTTCAAAGTTTCTGTGACTTTAAAATAGGTGAGATCCTGGCAGTTGTGGTGTTTTAATTTATAACTCAAACTACTTGAAATGAAATACTCATCTTTTGATATAGGCTAAGGAGCATGTGCGCACTCAGTAATAGCTATATTTTACTAATAGTGACAAGACTGCAGTGTTAAATGTAACACATAAAGTCGAGAGTGTTTCACATGCCACCTGCCTCCCCTACTATTTTGTGACAGGCCTGCATTAGCTGCTTGTTGTCTCTGCATTCCTTAAGCTGTTTTATTTTGCTTTATTTAATTTGTGTCATTTTATTTTTTTAAAGCTGCTTTATTTTATTGCATTCAGCTATTTCTATTGTGGTATATTTAGGTTTTTACTTTACTTTTATTGTGTTTTATATATTGATTTTTACCAATTGAGCTCCTTTTATTGTATTTTAGTTTACTGTTTTCTTTTTAATTCAGCTAATTTATTTTATTTACATTTTGTTTCAGTGAAACTGAAAATCTGAAATTATATATGAATTATAATTTATTTTTCCATGCGCGTGCACATTTATGAGGGAAAACCTTCATGACGTTTTACTTCTTGGTCTGTGAATATTATGGTGGTCTCTGGTTGGTGGTCCCATATAATTTGTCTTATATAGCACAAAGACACTCCCTGCATTTAGCTGTGAGCGTACTGTGTACAGTATATGCTGAGGGAGTTAAAATTTGACACCTAGGGAGGTTAATATAAACACACTCGCAGACACAGTGAGAAACGCATTAAAGCTCACCTGAACTGAAGTGCATACAGTGACATTTGAAGTCAACTGCCTGTTAATTCAAGTCATCAAGAGACACGTTTTAATCTAGCCTCTTGCTTCTGCCACGATGACAGCACACTGCAAAGCCATATTTAAGACCTTTTATTTCTGCTACAACTACAAGTTGTTAAAAATGGGTCTACAGACGTCTGTTTGTCCTCATAAAGAGCAAGTATATGTCCTATTATCCACGTCAGGGTGTGTAATTAGTGTAGTACAGTCCATTGTCCCATGGCCCTTGGTCAGAAATCACTGCTGGTTTAATGGCAGGAGGTTAACTGGTGTGTCTTATGTGTCTCCCCCACACTCCCACTGTCTGGGTCATCCACTGCCCTGCCAGCTTTACTGCCCACTCTCTCCAGCACATCCAGTCTAAATATGTCCCCCTTGTGTGACAAGTAAATCAGTCCCCTGGCGCTGGCTGGCTCAGAGAGGCACCTAAGGAGGCTGAACTGGATCATAAAAAACCACCACCGTCTGACTTTTTATGGCTGCTAATGTTGTCTTTATGTACTGTTGCATGTGTCAAACTCTGGCTATTAATAAAGTCAGATATAATCTGATCTAACTGGTTGACTTAGCTGATCTTATCTTGTTTCAGTTACAAGGGAAATCGGAAGCAGAATAAGCACTCGATTTTTGCTCGCTTTTGCTTCGCTCGCTTACGATGTTCAACCCGTGCATTCTGAAATATTTATCCTTTTTTGCTCATTCATCTATTCATGACCTCTTTTCATCTAAATGAAAGCGCACGAAGAAAAACAATCATAGGTGGTCCAGTGCCCGCCAGATAGCAGGGATCCACATGTATGGCTTCACCCATTGTCCTGAACAGACGAATGAACTTAAGGCAAAACACATGATGTCATTTAAAGTTATTATCTCATTTAAATTAAAGTGCTTTTAAGAGTCAAATCCCATGGCAAAAGTCAGGTCTTGGTGAATTTTGTTTTATCTACTTTCAAATGGTGTTTAATACAGAACCCTTAAATGCTTCAATATGACTGGAGCCTGAATGAATGAACTGGGCCTGCTTTTCCCCCCTGCTCACCATGCGTAAAGTTATAAAAGGCTAACCACAGCATGGTCGTTTGCCAAAGTGATTTTCTGTGTAGGAACGTATGGGAAAAGTAGCCGGCAGGAACCCTACTGTTTTACCATGAGAGTAAGAAATCACGGAGCTGGCCGGTCCAGGACCTGGACATTTAGTCAGCTGTGGATTTCTTCAAAGGCGTGCAGACATCAAGTAGCCATAATGGTAACCATAAAAATTATATTGTTTGAAAAAGTCAAAACTGGTAAGAAGCAAAAGTATATTTATGGCGAGTTGTAATTTTTTTGTACTCATTGTCACATTTAGTATATTTAAAGATTTCAGCCCACACTTTCTTCATAAGATTTTCCCTATAATCACTATATAAATATAAATATATCTAAGAGGTCATCAATATTTTTAGGCAAAGCAGAAAATGGGATGCCACTGTGATATTTAATCCAGATGTGAAAACAAAACATTTTGCAGTAACAAACACTTTGTTTTCTACACAACACAAAGGCCAGAGACACTTTCCTGGCTGCTCCTGTAGTTTATTTTCAAGATAAAGAATCAACAGTGTCTCATAAACATGTTCTTTTTTGTCTTTCTTAGTGCTGTGTTCCTGCTCAGCTGCATCCTGCCCTCAAGTGCTACAGTCGTGCTTTCTAAGCTGCCTCGTCTTTCGTCTTTCCTCCGGCTAACTAACCCCTGCTGCTTTTAAATCAAAACTTCTTCCTCTCTTGCCTTTCGTTCGCGTTCGCACCCCTGCATTCTTATGGTACCTCTGCACTATTTTTCCCTCTGGACTGGATCACAGATGTCCTCCTCACATATCCCCGCACACTCTGCTTTTCTCTTATCATCCTCATCCTCCTCTCTCACTCTTTCTCTCCTCTTACTCCTATCAGTGGCCCACCAGGCAACAGGATTTCCCCTGTGCTGGAAACAGGCTGTGGCCTAATTGTATTGTTTCAGCAGCTCTTTTCAGTAAAATCTCAGCCTGCTCTCTGTGTTTGTGTTGGTATCAGTAACTTAAACTGGACCACCGGCCAAAGCACCGCGCAGTGAGAAAGAAAAGCACAAGTGTAAAACCAATGAAACATTTTAGAAACGTTTGCTCTTTACGTCAAAGCGAACGTCCCTTGAGATTTGCAGGGTGAGTGAGAGACAGGCTGTTGAGGCTTTTGAGACAGTGCACACTCACAATGGTCTTACCCTGCAAGGACAATTGTTGTTTCAGCTGTTATGTGACAGAAAAAAGCACCCAGCTGTGTCGATTGTGTGTGTCCTGCTGGACTGTAAGCAAGCGCGCACATTTGGCTTATATGTGTACACGTCTAGGTTTGGATTTAAAGAATGTATTCACATACTGAGACCATTGTAACACCTGAACAACACATTCTGAGTACAGTAAAAACAGTTGCCAAGGAGATAAAGCAATTGCTAAACGCATAGTCGAAATGCTGCAGCTGAAAGTTAGAGCTAAATGGGTGAAAGATCTAGCTGAAAGTAAGGGATGAAAGGAAGCGCAAACAAAAAGTAATGGATTAAGGTTTAACACATCCAGCATCAGTCGCTCCACGTGGCAGCACGCTTCAAAGTTTTGCTGTGAAAACCAGCATCCTATAAAATGTTGCTTCAACCCTTCTGCTTTGCTGCCATCAGTTATTTTAATATTGCTCCGCAGCTGCTCAGAGGAGCCCCTGGATGCTGATAGTTAGGGCAGACACAGTGTGTAGCCGAGGATACAGTTAAAATGAACACGTTTCTTTAATATTTCAAACACAGTTTCTGGGGGGGGGGGGGGGGTTGAGGGTCATGGCGAACGCTTCGGTTTTCATTTCTCGAGAAAGTAATTTCTTTGATTTTAAGGTGTGTTTAGAATACTTATGTCGCTTTAGAAACCATTCAGCTCAGCTTTTGCCTCCAGAATTTGCTGTTATTCTGTCTGATCCTTCCCGTCCATGCTACTGGCTGCAACACAACTCCAAAGGATGGTCCAGGCACCCCTGCGCTCAACGTTTGAAAATGTGTTGCTTTTATGAATTTCTGCACCCTCCTCTCTTTGTCTTGCCTCAAAATATACCTTTGCTCGATGCTTCAGGCTTGTTTACACATTCATTTGCAGACCTCTGGATGGAGAATTTTGGCCTGAGGATGCAGGAAAGTTTTTCTCCTGATGACGCTTCCATGAAGCCCATATTCTATTTGTGCAGGTGTTGCTGCTCAGCAGAATAGTGCACCACCACCACAGAGTCTGCTAAATGTTCCTGAAGGTCTTTGTGCACTCAAATGAGTGTTTTTTTTTTTTTGAGATGTCAACTTGACCTCCACTGTTCACTTTAACAGTTTCTTTGTTGCATTATGGACTGAGGACCCAGCATCCTGCAAAATGTTGCTTCAACCCTTCTGCTTTGCTGGCATCAATTATTTTAATTTTGCTCAGCAGCTGCTCAGAGGAGTCAGTGGATGCTGATAGTTAGGGCAGGCACAGTGTGTAGTTGAGGATACACAGTATTTGGAAAGCTTTGAAATGTGCTTTGCCTGGACTTTGCTAATGATAACTGTGAACAAATCAGGGCCCAAACAAGCAGCTGAAAGTTTTAGACCTTGCTGGACGTCATTTGAGAACTCAGATTTTCTCAGGACACCTACATTTTGCTCAGTGTTCCCTTTTACCCTGCTGTTCACCAAGAATAATAATGCTGAAGAGAAGGTTTGAATGTTTGAAGGTTTCTAACTTTATGTCATGTGCAAAAAGGTTCATCTTTATTTGCTTTACTATTCAACACAAATTCTAATTAGGGTTCCCACATTTCTGAATGCAAGCGTGCTCGTGATTGTTACAGTCTAAATGAGAATGGAATGGAAATCAATTAAAACATGTTGTTTGGTTACTGCTGTCTGTCAGCAGGATTAGTGACTCACTGATTGGGGGTGGACAAACTTCACTACTAAATTAGAATTAAGATAATTAAAGGGAACTGAGCCTCTGAGACAAAAACAATGACACGGTGCATCATCCATAACAAGTTCCAATTTTTCTGTTAAAACTACATTTAATCCCACACCTCATCCTGTCGTCTGTTTATCCTCTAAAGATCTTCACTCTCCCCTTTTTGCCTTTTTACCACTAATTGCAGAATTATGTGTCGTGCACGCACACATTCGCACGCGCTCATAGCGCTCACACTGCCGCGCTATCTTACACGATAAGATAGCGCGGCAGCAATTTTGATAATGAAAAGGACGGACGGTGCTAAATGACAAACGCCCCTCTTTCCTTTCCAGATTTACAACGTGGTGTAAAGGAAGGAATCGCCGTGTTTGATTATTACACACACTCAGACACACACTCTGAATCTCCCTGATTGATGCCTCTTTGTTCCACCAAATGTACAATGACTGTTTGATGCCGGACTTTGACAGGGATTTTTAATTTGGTCATAAAAGCAACAGGATTCCCAGCAGCCTCTCTGGCACCCTCACGCTCAGAGGACGTTATTAGCTCTGACAATTAATCGTCACTAACTACCCCGACTAATCACATCTCGGATTTATTGGTCAGAATCATATGGAATATCGATCGGCTCTCCCTCACGTTGGCCCATTCAGAGGACTGTAACTCACTCACAAAGGTGCGGTGATGTCATTGGGTGAGGCTGGGCACACTGCAGGTCCTCAGAGTTTACTTTTCCTTTACACTTACTCTTTTATTGTGGTCGAAGCGAGCCACAGCTCCAGTGAAAGGCTTACATAGGCTGGGATTTGTATGTTTGTAGGGGTGCTTGTCTGTATTCATTTTTATTTGTTATCTCAGAGTAATTCAATCTATGAGAGTGAGCCTGGGCCTCATTATGTAAATTAAATAACCTCATCTAAAAAGAAAGGCAGAGTGAGCCGCAGCAGGACTCTCTCTCAATCTCTCTCCAACACACACTTGCACACACAGACAGACAGAGAAAAAAAAGGTCTTTTTGGTACTGTATTATTAGGTTGTGTGCAAATGTTCAGTGTGTGTGTGTGTGTGTGCCTGTGTGTGTATACTCTTGGGGACCTGTATGAGTCCTCAGCTGGGTCTGTTTGGCCTGTAACAGGGAGGCGAGTGTGTGAGTGTGTCACCAGGGAAAATGATCGATAGCTATTAAAACCCACCGGTGCCTCAGTCCAGATGGAGCACTATTAGTGTGTGTCCATGCCTATGTCCGTGTGTGTGTGTGTGTGTGTGTGCGCGCCTGTTTAGTCATGATCAGGCACTGTGTTTGTACAGGTGGGACACTATAAGGCAGCAATACTAACCTGTTCCACTCCATTTACCTCTGCAAGCTGGGGAACCTTACCCAACCGCACAAGGTGCGTGTGTGTTTTTGTTTTAATATGTCTGCATTTGTGTGTTGTTTGTGTGTACAAGTGTGACTGGGAGGTTGTCAGCATGTGTTTGGACTTGCTGGTTATTCTAGCCTGGCTTTTCAGAGGCAAAAAAAAAAAAAAAGTAGAGGGAAGGAGGAGGGAGAGGAAGGTGGAGGGCGGGAGAAAGTGACAGGACTGAGTGATTGTTTAAGTCGAGCAGCAGTTTGAGCCTGTGGGTGAAAGAAGGAAGAATGAATATTTGTTCTTTTGTGTTTACTGATGAGGAAAGAACATAAATACCGGCTTGTCAGAAAGACTCACAGTGAACGCTTTGCTTAAATTATATTCAGGCTTTACTGCATACATATGAGTGTAAGTGGACTCTATCTTGCAGGATGGTCTCCTATGAAACAGGAGACGTGCAGCAGTAAAGAGAGACCCCCTTCTCTCTGTTTTCATCTTCCTCTATCTCTCACACATGTGCAGGGCAGCGCATAAACACACTCGAGCACATAGAGATCTTTCTCCAAACCCTCCTCTGAGACCGCTATGAAACCCGATCACAGATCAATATTGAGCGGTATTATGATTTTAGGGGAGGAGGCTCTGACTTTGATGGCTGTTTGGCTGTTAATGATGGATTTTATACAATTTTATGCTGTATTAGCCCTGTAGCAAATACTTCAGTCATATTGGCTTACATGTGTGCATTAAAATAACATTCTAGACCACCAATTTAAATTTACTTTAAACAGAGACATAAGGCAGAGTCATGAACTGAAGTCTACCAAAGAATTCTGCAACAAAACATAGTAAGAAGCATAAACTCCGGGGG
>JAVDPK010002719.1:79200-90195 GCA_034780415.1 Cichlasoma orientale | reverse complement strand
GTGTGTGTGTGTGTGTGTGTGTGTGTGTGTGTGTGTGTGTGGGTGTGTGTGTGTGTGTGTGTGTGTGTGTGTGTGTGAGAGGTTATTTATTTACTCTAAGCCAAATATTAACACTGACACTCTCTTAATAACCAAATCTTTCACTTGCTCTTTCTTTTAACGTGTGTGTGTGTGTTTGAGGCTAGGTTGGGGGGAAGCTGGGGGAGGAAGCAGCACCACATAGAGTGACAATAGTTTGTTGTTTGTGTTGCTGCAGTTGCTGCTGTGTCTGCACGTACCTGTAACTGTCACCTCTGCATGGCTGTGTGCACATGTTGGCACATGGACCTACATTTCACACTGTAAAGTCAACATTGAAACTCACAGGCTTTTTATTGTTCGGCCCTCTTGTGTTTTTTAAAACAACTTTTTGTTCCCTATCACAGTCCTCATTCCTCCTCTCTGGGTGTTTCCTCTCCTTCTCCGGACTCGCTGGTATCGTTGTAGGGGTTTGCTAATAAACATGTTGGTTGTCCTGTTGCTGTGCCGACAGAGCAACAAATATTTGGAGCTATGTGGCACCTTCCACCAACATTCCAGAATCTGCTGTTTTGGAAAGCTCTCCTGTCAGCCGTCTTTCTCTCCTCTGTCCTCTCTCTCTGTGTGCGTTGCTCTTCACTGCCTCCTCCTTCCTCCCCTTAGATAAATGCACTCTTTGTCTCCTGGTAAAATGAACTTGAGAACAGTAGTTGGGACAAGTGGTTTTGTCTAACAGCAGGAACACACACTATGACTGAGCACAGTGCAGATCGGGAACATCAGTTGCTTTGTTATTATCTGCATCTGTACTGTACAATTTATATTCTGGACACTTGGCATGATCTGAGTGAGACAGTTACACCGGATAGAATTATATGGATACACAAGGCCATGCTGTTCTTGATTTGATGTTGGGGAAATGTGGGGTGTAAAATATTTTATGAATATAGTTAAATACAACCGCGCTACATGTGATTAAGATTAGAAAAAGTCACTCAGTACATTTACTACAAGTGTATGCTCATGTCAGAGACTGTGTTTTCTTTTTTGTATCCTTGGAGTCTGCTAGAACAGAAACAGGCCATTTTTAGCTCCCTTTCCTCTTTCTTTAAGCCAGCTTTGCTCTGATTGGCTTCCCCTCGCAAACAAAACATTAGAACAGCAGGTGGGTGGGGCTTCTGGGCTTAAAGCTTAAAGAACTGAGCCTGCGATGACACTGTTAGAAATATCTGCTCTCACTGAAACAGCTGTCAGTGTAAAACTTTCTGAAACTGTACTCAGAGCAGGCCGGAGGTTCTGACTCACAGGGAATCCTCACTATTTAAAACTGAAAAACATTTTAGGATCACTTTTAATTACGCTTTTAAACTGCTTGAGTGCTGTTCTTCAGTTTTATACTGCTTATTTTTTTGTACATTTTAACAAACAGTGCAGCATTAAAAGCTTCATGAAGCTGAATATGTTTCTAAGGCTAAACGTTGCCACTGGATCCACCTTTGTAGAGTTGGAAGTGCAAGCAAGTGGAATGCAGTGACTTCAAGCAATGTAACATAAGTGACAGATGAGAACTACCCCCAACTGCAGGCTGCTTCGATTTCATTTCAACTTTTCCTTCCTGTTCACTCCTTTCAAATTTAAATCGGGGAAGGTTGGCTCTTTGGTTAATCATTGCATTACCTAGTAGAGTTATTGCTGGGTTGCTGGAGGGCAATCAATTCCCTGTGCATGAAATCTGAAACTTCGTACAAGTGGTACACAGCTGGGCCCTGAGAGTGTACCCGGCTGAGAAGTTAGATGCAATCATGCACACTTACATTATGCACTCATGTCTGATCAGTTTGAGGAGTACGTGCTATCTCTTGCATGTAGGCACTTTTGTAGCTCTTGTAATGGGCAGTAATGCAGCATGCTGATAGAAGCCGGGAGCATTGGAATTCTGAGAGATTCCAGTTCGTCTGGTCCGTCTTGTACAGTTCATCTTCAAGTGTTACATCGCGATGTGCAAGTGTGAGGCAGATGTATTTTTGCTAAAATGTGCAGAAGAAACAGAGAAACTGGGCTTTTTAGCATCCTGTGACTGCTCAGGCTGCAGAAGTTACAGGATCAGTGCTGCTACACTGTCTGATTTTCTTTGGCTGTTGTTTGTTGATTCTTTAGGACATATATGCAAGTGTGTTTGTTTTTTACCTTAAATCTGTGGTAGTCAATAATCTATGTGTCTCTGACTAAACTGTGTTTGCAAACTAATCCAGCAGGAAAATGAAAGAGCTTAATGTCTAAGTACTTCTTAGAAAGCTGCGAGAGGAGATAATGATCTTGCAATATGCAGCATCTGTGCACGTTTGTGTGTGTAGTTGTGTATACCTGCATAATAGTTTGATGCGGTTGTGATCACTGGCTAATTCTGTGGAATGCACTTCCACCCTCTCAACCAATCAATCTGTATTTGCTCAGTGTAGACCGGGGCACTCTGGCCGTGAGAAATCCTTCACAAATCACCTCCTCTACTTTAGCACACTTACATATGTGTGCCTTTTAGTGCATGTGCTTCTCTTAACTGTGTGTGTGTGTGTGTGTGTGTGTGTGTGTGTGTGTGTGTGTGTGTGTGTGTGTGTGTGTGTGTGTGTGTGTGCAGTCAGACTGGTTTGTCAGAGAGAAATAGAAAAAAAGTGTCAGCCGAAACTAACCCCGGTGCATTCACATGTACGCACACACTGTCCGTGTTTCACGTGCAAACACATGCTGGTGATTGAGTGAGCAGTTGAATTCCCGTCTGCACTTAAAGTTCTCCCTCTATCTCACAGGGTTAAGGGCTATAGCTCTTATCACATACTGGAACTGTGAGTGCACATGCATGTGTGTGACTGTGTGCATGTTTGTTCAACCCTGTGCATATGTGTGTGTGTGTGTGTGCATGTTTGAGAAAACACAGACTGACCCATGGGACTGCTCCCGCTGTATGTTTTGGCTCTGTCAGGCAGACCATTACTATGGCGTCGAAGGTCAGGTGGTCTGGCAGAAAGGCCCAAATATATTTCTGTGTTTGGATCAGGCACGCTGGCCTGATGAATAATCTCGCTGGGAAGAAGATACGCAGTTCCTAGTGGGGTTTGTGGGATTGTCGAGACCAGGCTGTATATCTTTTTGCTGCTGGAGCGTAAAGTGGTGATAAGACAGCCCGCCCTGGAAGTTCAGGTTATAAACGTGTGTTTTATGAAAGCATCCTTTGAGCATCACTTTGATCACGTATCTGTGTCGAGGAGATTAGAATCAGCTGTAGGAACTCTGGTGCTGCACATACAATTTTGACACATTGTGCATTTTTCTCCTCCATCCATCAGCTCCTTTGTGCGCCATCTTTGCTGCTCTTCAGCTATGAAATAACATGAACATTGTGTGTTTGTGTTTTTGAGTAATGGTGCTATGAGTTTGTTTGTTTTGTTGAAACTTTTTTACATGTAACATTTAAATTGTTTTCATAAAATCAACTCAACCTGCAAACATGGTGTGTTTTCATTACTGCGCAGCTTTTATCTTATCACTGTTTTCCTGGCACTTCTTATCAGATCTTTGTTAATAGGTAAACTTAAAGCATGAAACAATACAACAACCAAAACCAAACACTAATAGTAATACTATAAACACTCACACTAACACAAATAGGCTTACTAATAGTAATACTATAAACACTCACACTAACACAAATAGGCTTACTAATAGTAATACTAATTCTAATACTAATACTTACTAACTCTACAAATAGACACATTTCAGTCATATTGAGAAATAGAATAATGAAAGCTGTGTTTTCATTCAAACCTATGGTTTTTGGTTTTTGGCAGATGGTACAAATTCATGCTGGGAACCATCCAGCTTTACCCAAGTCAACATGCACTCAGGCTAGTATTCCTCTCCTTCTCTCACTTTGTCTTTCTGTTCTTTTCTTCCTCGCAGGTGTTGTTATGCTGTTTTAATAATGAATGTTCAGAGGCCTCCGTTCCTCTCTTTGTTGTTTCTCTCTTTTTAAATCCAGGTCAACAACCATGTAAATCCTGGATGTCAGAGGCCTCGGTGCTTCTTTGCAACACTGGCTGCCTCACAGCTTTCAGCACGCAAAGGTAAAAGGGCAGACATTATCGTAACACATTTCTTGAACTCACCTAAGCCTCTGAAGCTACTGGAAGCTGCATTCGATGTTATCTTTTAATTTGAAAAAGATGTTCACTGTTCTAAGTGATTGTTTTGCTGATCTCAAACGGCTCGTGTTGGCCACCGTAACTTATAAGACGAATAGGTTTTGATGTAACAAGCATATTCACTGTTCTGAGTTAAATGAGTTGTTTCCCTCCGGGTTTTGTGTTATATTAGCCAACAGGTTGCTGGCAGTAGCTTCATAATTACTGTACAGACATAAAAGTGCTTTCAGTATTTGCATCTAACGCTCTGCCAGAAAGTGAAAAAGACTAATCCTCGAAACATTGAATAATTCATAAAGAAATGCACATTCAAATAACAAGAGCATGTCACACGTGTCAAAGATAACTTTTTTTTTTTAATCACATTTTGTGTACACTTAACACACCCATGACAAGAAAATAAACTAAAACTTCATAGTTTAGACCAGTGTTTCTCAAACTGTGGGGTGCACCCCACTGGTGGGGCGCAGGGTCGTGACAGGTGAACGATCTGGGAGAAAGGTCACACGGAACAAATGGTGAACATCTGATTACACATCTCACATTCTAACGTTAGCATCCGTTAGCAGGTATGTTAGCAGGTACGGTAGTAATGCGACGTCACCGTCTTTTTGTGTACACAGAGCCCCTCCTGGACCTCGCTTCACGTGGGGCGTGAAAGGATCTCATCGGGCGAAGTGGGGCATGATGGAAAAAGTTTGAGAACCACTGGTTTAGACTACGATTCTGTTCTCTCTGTTCGACCATGTGCGGATTGTAATGACTTGCTGGATGTCAGAGGTTGCAGCTGAAAATAAATGCTGTATTTAGGTTTTGTCAGGACATCTCAGCTCCTATTTGTGAAAGCATTAGAGCAGGTAGGAGCAAGTAAAATGCACCTGATTTACTTTAATTGCAAAATTGTGACTAGTCTGTCAAGCCCACATACTTAAATGGTATTTCCACACTGATGTGCATTCAAATGGGCAGTGGAGGAAGTCATTTTGGTGTAATAGCAACAAATGAGTGGGCTAACTGGCAGTAATTACCCATTGTGCATGTATGTGTGTCAGAGTGGGTGAGTCTTTGACAGGTTGTACAGACACCAATGATAACACAGCTGTGTCTTATTCCCCTGGGTCTGGGAGTGATTACATTGGAACTGAATAGCCCCCTTTTTATTATTGCTTTTCCAGTTTCTTTGACATATTTGTCTTAAATTTTAGCTGTGTATATGCTCGTGTTCTTCCTATTGTTCTCTGTCTGTGCTGCATGTGGGATGGAGAAACGGAGAAACAGATGGAGGTGGAGAGAACGGACAGACGTCACTGTCAGTCGATGTAGGAACAATCAGACACTCACACACTTTCATTCAGCTCATCGCAAGCGCCGTCTTTAAATGTCTGGGTGCCATGCCGGGCAGCAGTGGGCGCGTGACGTTATAGGGGAGTAGGATTCCACTGTTTGCTTTTGACGTACGTCCGCCCTCAGCCGTGCATGTGTGCATGTGTTTGTTGACGTGGTTGTGTGAGGGGACGTATTTGTATGTGTGGTTTTGCAGAGCGGAGAAGTGAAACCGGCGAAGCCTCAGAGCAGGCACCAGCCTCCCTCCTTCAACCAGAATGTGAAATTCACAGATCGAAAGAGCTCCGTGTCACGTACAGCCGCCTCACGAACCTGCAGTATCTGCTGGTGAGCACCTATGATTTTGCAGCAACAATTACGATCGTGCACCAACAGCGGATGTTCTAAGCACACTAAAATCAAGTTTATGGATCATATCTTGACAGTGACATGGAGGTATTTCACATGAAGAACATAAAACACGAGGAATGCACTGCTACCCAGAGGGCCGACCTGTTTGGACAGTAAACCATCACAGTGGCATTTTACAGCTGTATGCCAGTTTGGGGCATCATTCTGCCATAACGCTCAACAGCTGTGAATGCGCCGTCTCGGACATGTGCTGTAGGGGATTTATATAAACAAATCCCTGACACAAGGACAGGCCCCAGTGAAGCATGGTTCTGCCTTTCGAGAGCTGCAGGAAGGACTTACAATGAAACTACTCAGGCTGCTTCCTTTCTGTGCAGAGGCTCTGAAAGAGAGGCAAAGGGCCAAGTTCTCCTCCCCTCGCCTGAGGTGGAGTTTTTATAGTGTACTAGTTGCGAGTTTGGGAACATACAGAACAAATAGCATGATGGGCTGTTGACTGATTGATTGATGACTGTTTGTCAAGGTGCTGCAAATACTGTTCAGGTGTGACATTAATATACATTTAAAACAGACCATGTTATTATATGGCTGTTTTGTTTTATTTCCTGTGTACAAACTGTTGACTGAAATCTTTTGCATGCACCTGGTTATATAGTCAAAAAATAAGGCAAGGTGCTGATGCACACACTTGAGTCATTGTGCTTGTGCACCTGAAAGCTATGTTTATTTTCACTGTTGCTGTAAATGCAAGATCTGTTTTGCGGTTCAGTCCTGAGAGCGACTTCCTGAGGTTCACTCCAAGCTTCCTGTCTGAGAAGTCAGAGGTTATCTGCAAATACCACCCCTTTCAACCCACACAGGTCCATGCAGATGTTTCCTCAGATGATTATGGATCAGCTTCATTCACGCACACACACGCACACACGTGCTGGGATTTAAGAAAGGCTGCAAGAAGCATACGCATGTTTCTGCAAATGTCCTGCAAATGTTTCTGCTATGTCCTTTCTTGCGGGGGTGGGGGGGGGGGGTGCTTATCTGTATCTGATGTGTTCCCTAACTTCTCTTTTTTTACTTCAGTTTGAGTTTGTGTGTGTTTAGAATGGGGTGCAGCTGTAGTCTCAGTTCCAGGACAGGAACTACATGCTCCAAATGTATGTTTGCATCAGTGTGTCTCTGTTTTCTTGAACATCTGCTCCTTGTTGGCTTTGTTTTCCCTATCCTGCAAGGCCCACCCGTGCACCGGGTGCCTGACTCCCAAACTGTCTTACCAGTTTTCTGTGATAAAGAGAGCAACACAAAGATGGAGTGAACAACAGAGGCAGAAATAAACTGAGATGCAAGTTTGTGCATCTATTTTTAGTAATGTTTAAATGTTTCTGCTTCATTATCAGGTTATCAAAGTTGGTACCTAAAAGCTGTCGTCTGCCATTCTGCCTTTTTTTTCCTCTTCATACTTTATTCAGTGCACTTGCTGTTTGTGTCCACGTTCCTTATAATAGCAGATGTTGGGTCAGTATCCAGATGTTTTATGTTTACCACTCTTCAGTCGCGTATTAAAAAAAACCCTCATACAGTAAACATTTACAGAGGTGTCTTCACTCGTCTACTCGACAAGAAAAGAACCACTGACATGATACAGACAGCGGATCAGTGCAGAGTGTGAAAGACAGAAATCGAGTGTCATCTGCACATTCATATTCTTGTTTCTGAGAGCTAAAGCTGTCCTTAATTTTATAAGACAAACACAGTGTACTAAAGCGCATGCACACTCACATGCAAATAAGTATGCAGGCTCTTCATAGTTTCTGTACTGGTTTGAGTAAAACCTTGCTTTGTGTTTGCTTAACAACAGTCGGTTGTGAGCAGTCAGACTACAAAACATGAAGGAAGTCGTCAGATCTTCTTTTGCACTCACTCCAGAAATCATTTGTTTCACTCTCTGCTGACTCCCCTCTTGTTTCATATCTGTGGTTTACCCAGATATGAAACACGAGGGAAGTAACTATTATTGATTTCTATTTTGCATTCCACTTGACAGGCATGATAATTGTATCTGTGCTGCTCGCTCACACACAATTATGAAAGGAAGCATCAGCATTTTTAAGCAGCGCAGCAATGAGATACTAATAATAAGACCATAAATAATGGTCTCAGCAGCTCACCTGGCCTGTTCTAGTGTGATAGTTTGTTAGAACAGTCAGAATTAATAGAGCACATGCCATCGCAGAGAGATACTGAGCACCCATTCATATGAATGGGTGTGTCCAAACTTTATAGTTTCTGTTAAGTATTGCTTGTGAATATGGCTTTATAGCTGGCAATGCTGGTTTGACGGTCACCACTGTGGTCCAGATATGATGTTTCTGAACAATCGTGTTCATTCTGGTAATTCCCTGACCTTTCGTCAGTCTCATATAATGAGTTGTACCTGAGACTATACAATAAGAAAAGGACTTGCATCAACTGGCTGGGAAGAGATCAAGCTGGAAAGGAGGTGCAGCAAATTAGGATGATTAGGCTAAAAATGTATTAATGAGTAAAGAGAGCGTGCTGAGAAAGTGGAAACAATACTTTGGAGAGGAAGATGGATGGAGGACAGTTTGTAAATCAGGAAGTGCAGAGGATTAGAAGCAAGGAAGTGAGGGCAGCAACTGAAGAGGACGAAGAGTTGAAAGGCAGTTGGTCCAGCAGATGACGTATCTTGTGGAGAGAGGGAAGTTGCCGAAGCTAGGTTAAGGAGAGAGGCGTCAGTCAGCGAGTAGCAGTATGGCCCCATGCTGAGAAGGAGCACTACAGATGCAGTTTTTGCTTTGAGAGTGTTGATGGAGAAGTATAGAGAAGGTCAGAAGCAGCTTCACTGTGTCTTTGTGGATCTAGAGAAAACATGTGATAGGGCGCCAAGAGAGTAACTGTGGTACTGCATTAGGAAGTCAGGAGTGGCAGAGAAGTATGTGAGGGTGGTGCAGGACATGTACGAGGACAGTGAGACAGCGGTGAGGTGTGCGGCGGGTGTGACAGGTGGGTTGAAGGTGGGGCTGGAGTTACATCAGGGATCGGCTCTGAGGCACTTCTTGTTTGCTATGGTGATGGACAGACTGACAGATGAGGTCAAGCAGGAGTTTCCGTGGACTATGGACTATGTTAGCCGATGACATGTGATCTGTAGTGAGAGCAGGGAGCATCTCAGCTGCACCTTTGTAGCCTACACTTACAGTACAAATAAATATTTGGGTGCCTATGATTGTGAACATGGTAAACTTTATACTTTAAGAGTATTTTAACGTTAGCTCAAAGAGGACTTTGTCAAAGAACAGCGTTATATATATAAGCAAGCATGGCAGGTCGGGGCTATTTGTCTTGTTCTGCGAATGTAACAGTCATTGTTTTCACCAGAAAAAGACGTCAGTCATTTCAGCAAAATGACATTTTAACATTCAAGCGCTCTCTGCCAGCTATAGGACTTATTACTATTTATAGCATAACAAAGTTAGTGTAAAGAGGATGACGTGGCTGCATGAGTCAGCAAAACAGCACGGTTGTCTTCCGCACTAACATTTTCGTGTACATAAAGTAAAACTATTTAAAAAAACTGCTGTTTAGATCCACACCCAGCCTTTCACCTTCATTTTTGTGCCTAGCCAAATCTTCAACCCCAGTGTTAAACTTTATGTAATACATTCTGTTGATAGCAGCATCAGAAAAAATATTTTGTCTCATTTACTGCAACAAATTGATGGAACCCATAATCAGTATGTAAAGGTACAAAGTATATGTAAAGCAAACAGGGTGTCAGGCCAGAAGGTCAGAGGAAAAGAGCTAAAGGACTGGCAAGCACAGTGACAGCAGCTACTATTCCAGTGAGTGACAACGCTGAACCTCATGTTGCTGAACTTGACTGCAGGCCCAGATTCTGGCATGAAAGTGTGATCCTCAGCTTGACGACATCGCACGGTGCTGCCAAATACAGGGGATTCCCTCCCTTTCCTACTCTCCTCTTCTCTGCTCCCTTTTCACTTTGTCTTGTGTCCACCTGCTCTGTCTAATGTGTGGCTGATGGACGGGCAGCCATAGATCAGAGTTTATTACTTCCACAGGCGTGGACCCAGCTCACCTCCTCCCGCTCCTGCCTTCCTCCTCTTGGCTTTGACAGAAAGCACACTTCTGCATCGTACCTTTCCCTGAGTTTCTCTCCTCTTTTTGCTCTCAGCTCTTCAGCACTTCTATCATTCCTCTCATCACCCTTCCAGGTGATGACATTCATCTCATGACGAGTCGGCCACGGCGCTTTGTGTGAAGTCCAGGCGCTTAATCCTCCACTTTTATCCAGTTAGCCCCGTTAGCCCTGTGACATGCTAGGCTGGGGACGTGGAGCCGGGGTGTGAGACCATCAGACAGACAGCTGCTGCTTTTAGGGTGGCAGCCCAACCTCTCGCAAGCTTCACTCCAAAACACAAAGGCTTTATTATATATATATAACCAGACGAGGACCTTACATTGATTACCTAATCTATAATCATAACCTCATATCTGAATAGCTAAACCTGCTCTGCCATTCTTATCCTGCCTCCATAAAGACATATAAAGTGTATGCAGTAATTAAACATGAACATACAGACATAACATGAGTATTGTGATAAAAGGGCAGGAAAAGGACCAGCTGGGGATGTTGGATGTGTTAGTTTCACATGTTTCCCCAAATTAATCCTTATGTGTTCCATCTTACATCACACTGAGACCCAGCCTAGACAGTAGTGGTGCATCTATTAGAGGAAACAACTCAGTCAACACAATTCAGGTCATAGAAAATGGGAATGTTTTGGCAGCAGTGACTGGAAATGAATGATAAGTGATGACTTTCCTCCTCACGTCCTTGCATCTGCCTCCGTATGACAGGAAATAGCCAGATGTTTAACATGAAAGCTTACTGGAAGAGAAGTACCCAGCATGGTGAGATGTTTGTTTATGGGTTACGGTGCTAGTAAGCAAGACTACATACAAGGATACAGAACACACACACACACACGCGTGCACACACACACACACACACACACACACACACACACACACACACACACACACACACACA
>JAVDPK010002719.1:60898-75404 GCA_034780415.1 Cichlasoma orientale | reverse complement strand
CACACACACACACACACACCCACACACACACACACACACACACACACACACACACACACACACACACACACACACACGTGGAAGAGCAGCCTGGAGGATTTTGGGCCAGAGGGTGGAGAGAGAAGTAAGCAGAAACAGCTCTGTTGCTAGGATATTGCAAAATAAAACAGACTTTGACTCTACAGTCTCCAGCTAGAACAGGCGGTTTGTTTCACACACACACACACACACTGCTAACTGTCACGGGCAGAAAACAATGTTTTGGAAGAGGCCTGGGAAAATGAACGGGTTGAGCCTGGAGTCTTTTATAAAAGCTGTTGTGTCAGATGTCTCGTACAGTCCCAGTTCCAAAAAAGCTGGGATGCTGTGTAAAAGGTGAATAAAAACAGAACGCAATGATTTGCAAATATCATAAACCCATATTTTATTCACAACACTGAAAACAAGTCAGTTGTTTAAACTGAGAAAACATTAGCTAACTTGATGATAGCGACATGTCTCAGAAAAGCTGGGCCGAGGCCATGTTCAGCACTGGGTAGAATCTTCTCTTAACAAACATCTGGGAACTGAGGATCTTGTCCCGGATCTTGTTTGTCATATTTTTTGTTTCATGCTGTGCCGAAGGTTTCAGTTGGTGAAAGGTTTTGGACTGCAGGCGGGCCGGTTCGGCACCTGGACTCTTCTACCATGAAGCCGTGCTGTTGTAATAAGCAGGGTTCTAGCCAGCGGTTGATCACCCGGTGCTGCGCCGGGCTGTGAATTTCACCGGTTCAGAACTGATCACTATCACCACAACTGGCAAGTATGCACAGCTATTATATTACCACTAGCAAGCGGTCGTCTGATACCCGGGGGGGTAGATTTCTCTGGCTAGAACCCTGATAGATGCAGTATGTGGTTTAGCATTGCATTACTGAAATATGCAAAGCCTTCCTTTAGTGCATATGTTGCACTAAAACCTGTATATACCTTTCAGCACTGATGCTGCCTCTCCAAATGTGTACGCTGCCAATTCCATAGGCAGGAATGCACCCTCACACCATCAGAGATGCATGCTGGGCCCCCGTCTTCTTTAGTCTGGAGGACGCCGTGTCCATGTTGTCTGACCACAGAGCAGTGTTCCCAGAGCAGTGTGAGAAGCAGGAAAGTAGAGGTCAGTGGCTGTGTGTTATCCTCTGACAGCTTGTCTTTCCCATTGATTCTCGCTTTTGCCTTTATATTTATCTTTCTTTCCCTGCGTTTCCTGCAGCAGGAGGAGGTATATAACATAAGAAAAATGTTTGGCCCAGGAAGTGAGCGAATATGTGTGGGCAGAGTAAGACGCTACTTAAATAAGCCTAGCCCACACCTTCGCACAGCAGTGTTCAGATAGTGATCAGGGACACAGAGCAAAAAACAGAGCAAAACAAAAACACAAGCGAAACAGTGACAAAGCACAATGACCACCACACATACAGCAGCTACACACCAGCGTATGTGTCTCATTCCTGTCTCAATAAAACGCAAAAAAAAAGGCCAAAACATGAAATGAACCACAATCTCGCAGCTGCAACTTGTGCCACTATCAACCCTCCAGCCTTCACTTTGGGGCCTTTATCTGTCGGCAGCCAATAATGGTGAGCCAGAGGCAGCGTATCACCAAACAGGGATGAGATGCAGCGCACGTATGGTATTCCTTTTAGATATTTTTCTTTGTTCTAACCTTCCTCAAACACAGCGTCTGCAGGAATGTTATTTCCCTGTTCTTCAGAACAGCTACTATCTTCTCAGAAATCTGATGGTGTAAGTACTGTGTTTCTCTTTCTCTCTCATACACACACATGCACACACTCCACACCAAGGACATTACACTGACTTACATTCACTTCCTGGAGAGTCTAACCTTAACTGTAACTACTGCTTGTCTAGCCACTGCCCTTAGCCTAACCTTAAAATAGCTTAAATCCTGAAGATATACCTACTGAAGCTATGGGGACTTGCTTTTTGTTGTCATAAGAAACAAGTGCAGCCAAATGGTGAATGTGTAAACAGAATTATGTCCACAAAACACTGAAACAAACCGGTCCACACACACACGCCCGCACATGCATGCACGCACACACACACACACACACACACACACACACACACACACAAAGCCAAGGGGAATTCCTGGGACTAATGTTTAACAGGGAGAAACTGGACTGCACCATCAATTTGAGCTTTTTTCTGCAGACTCTGTGGTTTACTCTAGATAGCCTGGCCAAGCTTTGCAGATAAGATGACTCTCAGCCTGCTTGTGGGAAAGATGAAAGCATTCTCTTAAAAGCTGACTTCTCTTTCTGCCAACCACCACCCCCCCCCCCCCCACACACACACACACTCTAAGTGTGGCCTGTGTGAGTGTGTGTGAAAGCGCAAGACTATGCAAGCGTCCTGTGAGCTTTGGGAACATGGAGACAGAGTTTTTAAGTCATGCTATTGCACCTTTAAATTTGGATACGCGTCAGTGCAAGGTAATCACGTATTTGCAATGCACAGTGATTGGATGTGGTTCTTACCCATCAGGCACTGCAATCACAGAGACATTTAAATGATCCCAGAATCCTCATTGTGAGGTACAACTCCTGCTTTCAGACCAAACCATTCAGGGGCCTACCCGGGGCTAAGACTCCAATAGGAAGATTACCTGGAAATTTATTACCTTCTAAGCCTTTTTTCCTGTTTGTATTCACACTAGTAGGAACTGTGTAGTGATGTCACAGCCATCCAACCGGCGGTCAGTAATGCATTGCCACCTCTGGTTCTGGTTCTATATCTAATATCTATATGTAAGTCCTGCTTTAGCATCGTCAGTTTCACATCATGTTGTTTCACTGTGCTGTGGATTCCTACATGTGATTTAAATGCAACTGCTAGCATAAATCTTTGTATTTCCCGCTGATGAATCCAAATCGTTTTATTTTTATTCAATGACACATAGACATATTTATGTGTTTTGTTCCATTGTTAGGGGGCATGCTAATAGCTGGAGTTCACTGATGCACTGTAAGCTGCACGGAAATTAGTTTGTAATTGTAACCATTTTGCCCTTGATCTTTAAGTATATATAATCTGGGCATTATGTTCACTCCTGTGTGAACATTGCATTTGTGTGTTTGTGTTATAATTGCTACAATTTCTGCTGCCCTCTTGGCCAGGTCACTCTTGAAAAAGAGATTTTTGATCTCAGTGAGATTTTTGCATGGCTAACTATACAGAAGTCCCTCTTATGCTGGTAAAGCTCCTGTTTCACTCTGAGAGCTTCAAATAGGACCCTAAGAATTGTGATGGTCCCCATTTGCTGCAGTGTGGACACAGAAAAAAAGGTGGTACTACCTCAAACAGTAACCAATAACAACCCCAAATGCTTGTTTTAAAAGCAAATGCATTTTATTAATTGCTGAACATTAACTTCACTCACTTTACTTAAAGCAGGGAAAACCTTTGCAGTGTGCTATACATCAAATGTTCTTTACTTTCTAGGGGCAAATCAACACCCATTAAAAAATCTTTCCATATTTGTGCCATTTTAGAGATTAAATACATAATCTGTCATACGTGATGAAAGCCTGTGTGTGAAGTGAGACCTTTCCAGCCTGACTTGGCAACAGCTCTGGATTTTTACAGCTGGACATCATCATGTTTTCCATTTTTGCTCCCATAGTGACTTCAGCCAGTGACTTGTACAGGTAAGTAATTTGTATTTGCTAAATTTCTGACTCCCACAGTCTTTAAAACACATTATGTCACAGTTTAACACAACCTGCGCTCAACAAATGTGCTACGAATTTGTCTCTGTTTACCTCAGTGTGAGTTTTCACACGTATTTACGAGAATACGGAAGAAGCAGAATGAAATGTAGTGGTTAATCTGCGACCTGTCCTAACCAACCATCACGCGCGTAATCTGTGCGCATGCACGCTCTCGTATCCAGCCGTGCACAAACACACCTACAACGATGAATCCACTGAGTGACTGCAGATTACAGGGCTGTCAAACTGGCTGCTGAAAGGAGGCAATTAGAGGACAGGACGTCTCGCTAATGGGCTGCCTGACCCTGGACACACACACTAACACACCTACACACATGCAGATACTGGATTTCTCCACTACCAACTTGCCCCAAACAAAGGCAGAGTACTGTTAAACATAGAGGCCTAGAGGACTACACACACACACACACAGCCAGAGTGCAGGATATGCAGAGACATGCAGCACACTAAGCCCTGACTAACAGGTATGAAAAAGATTCCACTGAAAAAAACCACTAGAATGCTTCACTGTTTCCCAGGATCTCCCAGCTATTAATACACACTGTGTCTGTGATGTGTATGTGTGTGGGTTTGTAAGACTATATATATATATATATATATTCTGTGTGTGTGTGTGTAGGTGCGTGTGTGTGTGTGTACAAATGGGCGTGTTCCCACACATTTTAGGCACACAGAGGATTCATTGTGATAGGGTTGTGTCCCTCGAGGCGCAGGAATCTGGCACATTGTCTTTATCGGAAACTCAAACTATTCACAACTCTTGACTTGTTTTGATCCTTTCAGAAGATTCCATTTCCTGCGGTCGTTTGGGGAGTGACTGCAGAAAAGCCTCTGGAAGGAAAAGTCTCATTATGGCTTCAGTGTGAGTTGGAAGACTTGGCTTGAAGGTCAGTGCCAGCCGCGGCGCTGTAGTTTCCCTGCATGTGAGAACCCTGGAAATGAAAAATAAATGACCGTGAGATAAAAAGAGCTGGGACGGGCCAATGGAATCCTTTAAAGGGCTACACCTGTCAGTGGAATTTAAGTGCTGGAATGATTTGTTCATTTTTTTTTACATATTGATTGATTTACTTTTTCCCCTCTGAAATGTCAGGACACAGTAGTGTTAATAAAGTCTAAATCAACTGTTCGGGGGTTTTCCTGAGCCTTCATGTGCTTCCTTTTCCACCTCTTTTCTAACCCCTGGCCTCGCCCTGCTTGTTGGTCCAACTTCAGTTTTCCACTGTTGTGCATCCAGAGCTGAGGAGCTGGGCCCTCACATCACCTTAGGCTAAGACTGAAAGCCTCACACACTTGTGTCTTTCTACTGTTTTTACTAGTCTGCTTGTGCATCCACACAGCACACGTGTCTGTTTGTCAGTTAGGAAGGATATTTGTGTGCTTTTGAATGTGAGGTAATGTCTGAAGGAAGCACTCTGCCCACCGCCAGAGTGCCACTGCTCCAGAAATACAAGCAATATGACATCAACTGATGCAAATTTCATGCACAGTGTGAATCAAGGAACTGGAGCATAGCAAGGAAAACAGAGTGTGTGGGTCTGAAGGAGCAAGAGGAGCCCAGAGCTGCATTGCTGTATTTTCCCAGAAGTATATCAACACATATCTTGTGCGCATATTTTTATTTCATTTTTGTGTACATCTCCTTTTTCAGTAATACTGAAGGCTAGGCTGAAGATTGCGCCATGTTAGTTACTGCCAAGATATGAGAGTAGTAGGAGTCTGGTCCGTTTTCTTGACCTTTTATTGAATTGAGGGTTGTGAGGGGGCTGGAGCCTATCCCCCGCTCACAGTGAGGGAGACGCGGGGTACACGCTGAACAGTTTGCCAATCCATCGCAGGGCTGAGATAGAGAGACAGGAAATCATTCACACTCACATTTAAAATCACCAGTTAGTCTAACATGCATGTCTTTGTCACTGTGGAAAGAAGCCAGAGTGGACCTGTGTAAGTGCAATATCTCAGTCTGCCAGCAGATTTGAACCACTGCACTACTGCATTAATGTGAGTACTGCAAAATTCTACTGTAAGTACACCTATTATGCTCAATTCCAGCTTACTCTTGGACTCTACTAGAGTAGAGTAGCTGTACTACTACTAGAGTAGCTCTTTGCATGAGACACAGTTTCAAAATAATTTATCCTATATGTGGCCTTGGTGCAGCTGAAACAAGCCATTTTACTCCCCTCAGTACTCTCTTTAATCCAGCTATCTTCTGATTGGCTGCCCCTTGCAAACAGAAGGTTTGTGCCCATTATCACAACTGTTAAAATGCTCACATATCATGTACCTACACACAAACACACATGCTGTCTGTTGTGGATGAACACGGTCAATGAAGGGGATTCTCTGAGCATGACAGATATCAGATTGCTCTTCTTCTTCTTTTTTTTTTATGAAAAATGTTCTTTTTACATACATGTACAATGTATGTATGCAGATAAATGCTGGTTTTGTGTCAGGAAGAAAGAGCAAGAGAGAGAAGAGAGAGTGAGGGAGAGGTTATTTGTGCGTGACAGAGGGGAGGCTGTGTCTGTAGCGTGTGACACACAGTGCTCTCTCTGCAGCAGCTAGGCCACAGTTTAGGGATGTGCGCCAAGGGACAGAATAGCTTGTCTGTTTCCTGCCTCTTACTGAACATTGATTGACAGCAGGGCTCCTTTGTGTCTATGTTTGTCACTTACGACGCTCTGTGTGTTTGTGTGTATCAAAGTGACAGGCTGGGAGAAGCATGGCATACATCGTGTGAAGGTAAGTGTAAGGAAGATGGGTTCTCCGCAGAGCAAAGGCACCCTTTCATCAAATTGTCACCTATTCAGCGGTGTGTTTATGTGCCGATTTCATTCACAATATCACACTCGTGTAACTAAACTCGTGCGTACAGGCGCACAGTTCACACGCATGTTCACATACCAGCCAGCCTCCCATTTAAATAAACAATTTCTCCACAGAACGCGCTGCAGTTTGTTTACTCAGTGTCAAATTACACAGACGCACACACACGCACACACACGCACAATCACTCATCTGGGTCTAAGCTGTCATTTCTCTCGAGTGTCACGTTCTGAAGAGCAGAAAGAGATGCTTCACCTCTGACCTCACTGCAGTCCTTCGAGGTTGTGAAGACTGCAGACGCATGTGCATCTGAGATTTCAGCATTCTGAAAGAGGAAAGACAGAGATCGATGTAGGCGGGGTTAGGGTGTGACTGTGGAGGTCAGGCCATCTGCAGAGGAGGTAAAGCACAGAGATTTAAAAACGATATTTGCATACAGTAAAAAAAAAATGTACAGAGTAAAGGATGCTGCTGAAAAAAGCAGAAGTTAAAACTGGTGCGATAGGACCCACATGATTTATAACGCAGAAGAGTCTGTACAGATGTGCTCGAGTATTTCCATACATTTAGTCCCTTCTGAGGTTAAAAAAGGCTGTTAATCACTAAAAATGACTGAATGCTTATGCACTGCTGACCCATAACTAGAGTCGTTAAGAATAGCTTCAGGAATAAACCAACCCCCATGGACTCCCATGTTAAAATGCTCAACTTCACAGCCTACAAAACTGCCTGATATAAAATCAGGTTTGGCATCCATGGGCACCCCCCCCCCCCCCCATAACAAGTGTAAAGTGGCTGATTGTTATTAATAATTCGCCTTTCCACCATGTTTTTTGCTGCTGGTGCTTTAAGGAGCATTTTTAATGGAATAGTCTAACAAATAATGCGACGCCTATCCAAGAAGTTCTGCTTCGGTTTTGTTGAGTGAAGTTTTAGTATTTTATTTGTTTATTCACGTCGCAATACTTAGCAGGGATCTATTTGTGCACCGCACCCATGCAGATTATGGATTCAGCTGCTCAAGTTGGGCAGCGTTAGCTGAACGCTCGGTACTCCATCCAAACACGTCTGCAGCCAAAACACTAATGTTGAAGCTTCAGTTTCTGGACTTAAGAAACAAATCGGTGACGTGCTTACATACTGTTCTTCATTCCCCCCATTATCACACAAAATCCACCATGCAAGGCAATGGGATTAAACCACTAACCCTGTTATTAATGGATAACCCACTCTGCCGGTGCAGCAATGACCACCAAATGAAAGCTGCGACGTAGCTGTCAAACTGAAACCAGAGCTAACATTCAGGCTGGTTCAAGCTTCCAGTACTCTGCGACATTCCTGTGGCATTTTCTTTTTTACTGCTATTCTCAGGGGGATCATAAAAACTCACCAGCATTGAGCGGACAGTTTTATCTTGATACACATCTAATTGTGTAAGAGGGATTGATGGGCACGTGAGTTTTTCTTTTAAGACCAGTTGGCATAAACAAACTAGCACATTCACTCAGATGAATGGAAAGAAGCAAGTAGGAAAATAAAAACATTATATTTAGAGAGGATACATCTCTTTAGATATTAGCTCAGCCTTGTTGTTTATGCGACACAGTTTGTGAGGAGGTAATGCACGGGTGAAAGTGGTTAAAAAGTATCAAAAGCAGAATGTGAAGCAGACATGTGTTTGTTGAGGGCTGTGTGTGGTTTCTGTGCTGTTCATTAACAAGACTGGGTGAAGAAGAGGTGAGCGCGGAGTAAAGAAACGAAGCAAGGAAGCATGAACTGTAAACAACAGAAACTGGACACATCATCAAGAGTAACTGATAGTCACCCCCACCCTCTCAGCAGCCCCGCCTGTTCCCTGCAGTGAGCCCCCAGAAATTCACTGGAGGACTAAACAGGAATCCCCCACAGCCCCATGACAGACTGACTGACTCTGCATGGTCTACATCACACATACACACGCACTGAATCACTCGTGTGCACACACACAGACACACACATGAATTCATACACAAGCTTACAGACAGTACAGAAATAGCCCCGGCCTGGGGTATTACCATACACACTATCTCCCCCAAACATCACCTCATCCACTTGTCTCACTCTGCGGGGCTATATGTCTTTGCCACCTGCACTCATCATAGGTGGTAAACTTACATACATATTCATAGTCATAGTCATATTTAACTGTTTTCACTCTCCACTCTTTTTCCTCTCACTTATCTCACCTACTTTCTTTCTTTTTTTTTTTGGCTGCCTGTGTTTCTGTTTTCATTTCTCTTTCACTTTCAGTCAGAAACACATTAACATGCAAATCGACAGAGCAGTGTGTTTCTGTGCTTCCTGAAAGCCTCGTTCATGCACCAGCTTTCATTCTCCCAGCCCGCTCGCAGCTCGCAGTGATACTGAGTGATGCATAGATGTCAGATTGACAGAAAGTACAGATCATAGGAAAGGTCAGGAGTTCCTCAGCCTCTAGTTCCTGACATTGCAACACCTCCCACAGCAGCAGCGGTGTGCTTTGGTTTGCCTCGGTGTTCAGTGAAGTGCATGCCGCACCTACTGGGGGGGCTTTCTTTCACCTTTCCCCTCAAAATTTGCATGGCACTCACAATCAGGGTTTTCCCTCAAACAGAGAACCCCACATGAAGTGACACATGAGGGAATTGTATGTATATTACAATATGTTGTGTCAGTGATTGTATATAGGCACGGCTGTATTAGAAAATTAAAGCTCACTGGCGGAGCCAGAAACTGGAGAAACAAGTTCAAATGGCCAAAGGCTGTGACATAACTGAGAATCCTCGCGGATGCTGAAGTTATTTGGGGAAAACACCTGCAGAAAATTTCTAAGAGTACATTTTCTGGTTTAGGAATCAAAACTTCATCAGAATGCAGATTATAGGAAGCTGCCCGAAAAAAAAGGATCGTTTTCGGTCGGGTGCTTCTGTGTGCAGTCATGCCGATCTCGATCCCTCTAACGCACAGTCCCATCCGTGACTGTTTTATGATGCCTTTAGCTGAGTGGCACAGAGTTTGAGATGAGTTATTTAAAAACCTTTTCGATGTGGTCTGTGAGCAGCTAAGCCGCAGATGTACAAACCTGCTTGGATTTGAATATTTCTTGTGCCACTTTTGCTCCTTCTGATTTATCGAGGCCAGTCATTTCTCGCCTGCGAAGAGGGCCGAAGCGTCTGCATCGGTGACATTCGGATGATTCAGTGGTTTCGAGCGGCAGAGCTACTCAAGCGTTGAAGAGCTTTTCGTGAAGTCGTGTTATGTCAACACTGTTATGTTTAGCCGCTATTTGGCGGCGCTAACGAAAAGGCCGGATGGCATCGTCGGGCCATAGGTTTTGAATTTAAAGGAATAATCTGGGATTTTGTGTGTGTGTGTGTGTGTGGGGGGGGGGGGGGATGCTTATTTGCTTTCTTTTCTTATTTGTCCTGCAGGGTTTAAAGCAGTATTTTGTAAGTTTGCTTTGCATAAAGACTGAAACCAGGAGTAAAGATTTTAACTTGGCTCATTTAATATACAACTGCGTGTAAAATGACGCAGTTTACCATTTTATAGAGGTGCTGCACGAATTCCAGGCAGGAACTGAAACATTAAGCAGAGCTAGGCTAGCTGTTTCCCTCCATTTCCAGTTCTTGACTTTGGAAAGAGCCAGAACAGCTTTTCACCCCAGTATTTAGTCTTAATGCTAAGCTGTGCTAATGACTGCTGTGTCATACTTTATATCTATTCTTTAGCTACTGTAGGCCACCAGTTAGTTATCAGTATTCTTATCAAAGTCTCGGCAAGAAATGTGTTTACCTTGTGTGTGATATTTAAAAAACTTTTAATATAATTTTAAAACAAAGATCACGCGGTATGAGAAGCACTTAAATCAAGAAGAATTGATTGTCGTATTCAACAAATTGCGCTACACTGACGAGTCCAGCAACTAGGTTATGATGGGGATGGACGGATGCTGTTTCCAGTGCTCAGTAGGCCTGTATTGGGTCACACACACACAACTTAAAAGAAATGAGTGGTGTTTCCACTCCAGGCTGACGTTCAGTTCAGCACGAGGCTGTGGGCAGATCTGCTTTGTCATGATGGCTGCCCAAGACACACGATCCCCTCCGCAGCGCACACTCTGCTGGTTTCTGTATCAGGTCAAGCTTGTTGTCAAGTATGCCATCTATTTCCAGTTCGCCCACCATGACAGCTAGTTCTAAACCAGGGTTATGTGATTTGGGCTGCCCAAGCTGATGAGGAGGAGGATGAGGAAGATGAGTGTGGGGTTTCCTGAGAGGCTCCCAGCCAGACCATCTGCTGCCATCCGTCTACCACCCTCCCACCACTTCCCTCCCACTCTGCCATCATACTGCTTTTTACCCTGCTTCTCTGTCAGTGTCTTAGAGATGGCTCTTTGTGGCGAGCAGCAGCGCTCCACTGAATAATTCAAAGAGCCGGCACGAACAGACAGTGAATTAAGTCCCTGTAGAAGAGGAGGCAAAGCGATGAAACAGCAGGAGTACAGGGGGGATTTTATCCCATTAGAAACGAGGAGGTGAGGGGAAATTTGATGGAAGGAGACGGGTGGGGTGTGCGTGTGTGCGTGGGGTGGTGGGCATATTAAATTAGGGAGGTAGTTCCAGTCAAAAGTGAAAGAAAAAAGAGAGGTGAGAGGTGAGGAGAAAGCAAGTGAGCAAATGAATGGGCACATGTCAGGTGACTGTGGGGAGATCCCTGAACAGAGCTGGTCACCTGACTGACTGGAAATGCAAGCTGCTGCCTGAGAGCGATTCCCAGAAGTTAAGCCACAGCAAGCGGCGTCCTTGCTGTTAACACAGACGGCAGTATATAGCAGCAGTGCTGTCAATGATGCCACATTAATACACAACACCATTGTATAGGCTTTTGTTTTTTTAACATACAGAAATATTTAGATCTATACCATCAAAATAAAACTTGTGTATCGTTCAGTCAACCATGGCAGAGAAAAAAGGACAAGGTGCCCCTCAGATGTCTAAGTGCTGGCAGCTGTGATGAAAAGAGGAGTTTCAGTGAAACAAAGCTGCGTATTTAAACGTCAGAGAGCGGAGTGTGACTGATCAGAGCCTAAACTGAACTGGGGTAATTCTCCTTTTACTTCTGCTGCTGCTGCTGCTGGACTTTTGGGCCAGCTGGCTCACGCCCACACAGTCACACTCAAATGCACAATTTCACACAACAGAACAGCCAGAATGTGATTTACGGTCTAGTATGCTTATCGTTTAGAAAGTCAGGGGGGATTTGATCAGTTGTCCTTCTTAGAATATACTCACAATTTTAATTGAACACACTCTGAGTGGAAGCTTAGTGCCGAGCCTAAATATGTTCGATGATAAGATAGCGCATCTTAAGCTGCGACAGCAGCAGTGAATGACTAATCAGTGATGCGGGTGTTTGATCAAGATAGTTTCTTTCATTTGTAAAAAGTTCTCACACGTATATTTGTCAGTTTTATATTTAAATGATAAAATCACTATTGAACAAAACCGACTCTTTTTTTAAAACACAAACTTGACGAGTTAGTTAAAACGCAGTTGCCTTGTCATGCCGTGCTTCCTCTGAAGTACGACGATGAGTAAGACATTAGTAACAGGGGTCCGAAAGCGACATAGATGAGAACTTTTGCCTCTCGGGAAGTAACATGTAGCATGTTCTGTCCCAACTTCTGCTCACACCCGATTCGCGCCATAGCTGAGCGGCATTTAATTCTCTGTGCATTCTGGGAGTGTGACTAAGTAAACACATTTTAACCATAACTGCATAGTTCGCTGATGGACTTTATGGCCCGTCTCTGTGGCCAATGCCTGCAGGCGTCGTAGCACTAGATGAAAAATGCGCTCGCTATGAAAAGATGTTAAATACTTTCCATGCGTGCATACTGGTTTGTGTACCCTGGAGGATGCCTGCACACTAGTTTATACGTCCCTGATGGGAATCTCGTGTTTGCTTTAGTTCCGGGTGGTTTGCACTCCGGGTCTGCGGGTTGGTGCTTTCATGCCAGCAGCACCAGAAACAGGATGAGGCAGAATTTCTTTGTTTTTAAAAGGAAGCTCTGCAGCTGCTGTTGCTCATCTCCATCATGTTTCTGTAAAGGAAGGAGAATGATGAAAAAGAAATCAGTGGTTCTAGGTAAATGTAGGTGAGGTGTGTATATTCTTAGAAGTTTACTGAAATACACGCAGCCGATCTAGTTTCAGAGCGCCCACTCCTGTTTCAGAGCATCACTGACAAACAGTTTTGTTATGAACTAATGTAGGACAACATCAGTGGAATAATAATAATAACAAACAGTGCTGTTGAGACAATAAATAATAAGACAGCAGGTTTTTTTTTCCAGTTTTGTATCTGCCTCAACCTCCACCTCGATTCATCTCTCGCCCTCTTTCTTCCCCGTAACACAACTGAAGTGAGTCTCTGCTCTCCCGTGTAACCCAATGCTCCACTCCCACAGCACTGAAGTGTCGTTTGGGCCACAGCTTAAGTACTTTGTGCGCTCTGTGCTGCGCTCTAACTCTTACAGATCAGCAGAAGCCCAGATTAGACAGATGAATAATTCAGCTGATAGCTTTGAATGCAGTTTGTGGTATAAGACAGTATTAAATCCCAGTGGACTTCTGACCCTGTTTATTTCGCTGTTGCGACCCAAGGATCCTGTCATTACCAACAAGATGGATTGGATCAAAGCTGTTGAAAACAAGTGCCACTCCAAAATATCAGTCTTTTTCTCTCTTTATCTCCTTTATCTCCACAGAAGTTTGCTCACACGTGTGTGGTTTTATGTCAGCAACATTGTTATTATATGATAAAATACTGAAGTGAAGTTTGTTAAAGAACGAGGGAAACTGCAGCAAACGTTCTCAGATGTTAAGATCTTCTGATCTTCTATCTGCAACATCCTTTTCCTTTTTCCTTCTTCTTCCTTCTTTGGGTTCCTCTGTTAAGGGCCACCACAGCTAGTCATCTGCCACCATCCCACCCTATGCCTTGCATCCCTTTCTGTCGCCCTGACAATCTGCACGCTCTCTCTCACTACATCCATAAACCTTCTCTGTGGTCCTACTTTTCCCTGTCTTTGCTGCTTCTGAACACACCTTTCCCCCTGCCTCCCCTTTTGTCTTCACCCAGCTGTAGTAAAATTTCCACTGGTACCCTGCTGGTCAACAGCATCGGAGGTGGTTGAACAGGCCAGTCATCAAATGCACTTTCTGACGCAGCCCTTCCAATTAATCCAAGCTTGGGAACAGCACTAGGAGTACTGGCTTGTGGATCTGTTGGATCTATGCAACATAATGAACATTAAGATGAGGTTGATGCTATCGCCAGTTAGTGCTCGTTAATAAATTATGATGCAGGTGATGTTTATTGAGGTTGATATTACATTTTAGTGTTGATGCTCTCCAAGCAGATAAGCACAATAAAACAATAATGCTTTTACTCTATTTGTTTCTACTATCAGTCTCTCTGTATCTGGGTGAGATCAAACTGATGATCTCATGCTGTGGGTGATACAGCGTTACTGCAGGTGAGTCATCAGGCGATGCCGTGGGCCTCTTACTGGAACTAAGACATATTCAGATGATCTCTGCAGTGTTTATCAACTGTTGTACTTAGTGCTGCATCATCTCCCTGTGCTCCCCTCCCTCCGCCTCCACCTCATCACACAGCACATCTCACATTCCTCCACTCACTGTACTCTTTCATGGCCTTGCTGTCCTTCACTCTCATCTCTTTTCAGTCCCAATAATACGTACGTTGTTGTGTCTTAGCTGTCTTAGCTAATTATAGGCCAATCTCCAACCTTCCTTTTCTCTCCAAAATCCTTGAAAGAGTAGTTGTAAAAC
>JAVDPK010002719.1:25589-37654 GCA_034780415.1 Cichlasoma orientale | reverse complement strand
AGGAACAGGGAAGGATTCAACTTATAAGAGCAAGCAGCTGTGAGGAGGTGCAGTTTGTCCTTGTTAAACTCACAGCCATATGGCCGGCATCTGAGCTGGTTTTGGAGGTGATTTTTATGGCTGCTTTTACAGCTTGGCAAGCTCACACTGCTCCAATGAGAAAGTGCCTGCCTACCTGCCAGTGAACGGCCATTCAGCTGATGGAGACGAATAAACATGAATAATGTCCTGAACTTTAGTCTACATTTGGAATATTAAAAAGCACTGAGATTCCTGGTCTTGTAAAGAGATTAGTGAGGACAATTAGGATATGCTGTTGGTGGCTGCTCGCGTGTCCTTCCCCTTTTGTCTTTTCTTTCCTTTGTCACACTACTTTGTCCCCTGCTCTATCCATCATCCATCCCTTCAGGCCTTTTTTGCCTTTTCACAGTGAAATGTGTCCATCTGAAATGAAAGCAAACGGTGCTGATTTCAGTCCCCTCTTTCTTGAACCTCGTGGATTTGCTACAATAGCTGTGTGTGCACTGAAGACCTCTTTAAAGGTGTCTTTGTTGAGTGGGAATGGGTCACAATTCAGGTTTCACCAACCAGCAAGGAAAATATTTCACTCTCCACTGGTTCTGCGTCACATGTACCCCATTACTTGGCCCTTGCAATCAGTGATAAATGCTTAACAAACGATTATGTATGACACTCACACCAGTGATTACTGGAATGTTTGAAGATGTGCACGTGCACGTGTCTGCGCACAGAAACAATTTCTTACTTTAGCACTGCTACATGTTTTTCTTTGTTAAATAGTTAGAGAAGCTCAGTCCATTCTAAGAAAAACCACTCTATGGGAACCTGCCCTCAATCAGACTCACACACATACATTATATCTGCCATGGAGCTAATTTGGTTTCATCTTTTCCCACAAAGTTCATTAGGTTCTGCTGCCGTTGTTGTTTGAGTTGCCAAGCCCTTCCACCAAATTGCATTTCTCAGGCATTTCTTTCAGCGTTTGAACTTGAAATATGAGGGGGATCAGGTTTCTACTGAGGAGGTTTAGTGTGTGTGTGTGTGTGTGTGTGTGTGTGTGTGTGTGTGTGTGTGTGTGTGTGTGTGTGTGTGTGTGTGTGTGTCTAAATGGAGGTTTCTCGTGTGCTGAGAGACTCCTGCGTGGACCGACAGATGCTCCACACACGGCTTCAGATTTTGCACTCAGAAATCTGCTTTTATTGGAGAATTTTAACGTAACTTTTTCTGCTGTTGTCAGTTTGGCAGAGCCGAAACGGTACGGCACTAAGAGGGTCGTCAAGGACCGCATACGGTGCCAAAGCAAATGACCCATCACACATTTTTAATTATCAAGAAAGTTATCCAAAATTTTATGGTCTTCTCCTTTGGCTAGATCTTTCTCTCACTCAAGTTTCCAGAAGTGATCATTTTTTACTAATTTTGCTGACAGACAAAAAAAAGTAAAGTTCTATCTCGCGATGGAAAATAACTGAGAACACTGTTATTTGAATATTGATATGAAGCATGTGATTGAAGCATCATACAAGTTCCCCTGAGGAGATGAAGAGACTGCATCAGATGAGGAGATGAGGAGACTCACCTCCAAAAAACATTTTTTTCTACACGGTTTCCATCAGCTTGATCTTTATATACGATCTGCGAGTTTTACTGAACTAGCACAGTTTGATCTCTAAGAATCAGCTTCAACCCCAATATCCACTAATGCTTCCAATTATATAGAGAATTCTGTCAAATCTGTTACATTTGCTGCATCTAAAATGATTCTGAATTCTATCTGAGCATTTTTTTTTTCACACTGCGCTGCATGAGAAAGCTGAAACATTTTAAATATGTCAACTGTGGAGGCGCGAATCCTCCACTGTACGAGGTACAGTCTAAGATAAACTCTCCTATCTTTGATCTTTTCTCAAGACATCTGTCACAATTGATCATCAGAGTTCCATCCACCAACCTGCACGAGATCAAAGCGAAACTGACGCTGACGCACATGTTGGCTGTGGAGGTGATTGAGAAGACTAATCGTTTATCTCTGTGTTCAGGTAACCACATCTGTGGGTGCTGCGTTCATGTTTACACCATGATGACAGAGTCTCAGCTAACCGCGCTGCCTCGCTCCAACTCTCTCTCTCTCTCTCTCTCTTTCATCGTGACATTGTGTTGTGGAGGGCGCATGGATCACGGCCAGAAAGCAGCCCCCCCCCCCCTCTCCTCCCACCCTCCCCTCTCCTGCTTGCTGTCACATCAAACCTGACCTTCAGAAACTAACTGCAGGCCTGCTTTAAACGTGAGTTGCCATTTTGGCAACAAAAAAAAAAGGCGACGTAGGAGGGCGATGGGGATAGGAACGCAACAATTAAACCGGAGGAGGAAAGATGGTTAAAAAGATTTCATTTGACTTTATTGGTGCATCTATGCGGAGGCAGAGAAAAGGACAACAGAGAGGAATTGCAAAGACGGGTGGTACAAAGCTGAAATCTGAACTCCTGCCAAACTATTGTAAGAGTAACTGCTCCGCCTGCAGCTGTCCTGGTAATCTTTCCCACAGCTTATTTCCCCTCCACATCTGTCCTCATTCCTCCTTTCCTCTCCTCTGATGAGGATCCGATCACCAAAACAAAGAAGCTTTCTTGGTGTTATAGGAAATCTTGCCACACATAAACATAAGGGCAGAAATCTAAAAGTGGGTTTTCCAAAGAAAGAGAGAGACAAGGTTGAAACAACTCCCAAGTTGATGCACTTGGGTTGAAATGGAGGAGAAAGGAGGGGACGTTAAATGGAAACTGGCTGTGTGCCAGATGGCAAAGTGCCCTTTCAGCTGTCTTCTTGCTTTATACCTACTCCTCCATCACAGGCATTGCTGCGGACAAGCTTTGCTTTATGTGTGTGCGCGCGTGCAAGCGTACCTGCAATAACTTGTTCTGTTTACCGCACACTGTAAAAGGCCTTGTTTCACAGACAGCTCAGAAGTGTCTGTTTTGGACTGGGACAGAGAGACGTGTAATTTAGAGTGCACTCGTATTTCCTGTCAGAGACTCATAAAGAGAGATGATAGCACACTCATGAACGTGTGCCTGTCACAGACCTCTTGATGAATCTGCTACTATGTGTGTGTGTGTGTGTGTGTGTGTGTGTGTGTGTGTGTGTGTGTGTGCGTGCGCGCGCGCTGGCGTGTGCATGCCTGTAAGTATGCTCATCAGTCAAACTCCTCTCTTCCCTGTGTGCATTCAAAGAAGTGTATTGTCTGCTCTTATCTGTGCATCTGTGCAGAAGGAGGAGTGGAGGCGGAGCTGCACTGGTGTAGTTAACCCTCCCACCTCCCCACCCCCAACCCCCAACCCCCAACCCCTACCCCTCTTGTTGCCTCCCTGCTTTTAAGCTGTGTGATATATTCACCTTTTAGCGCTGACTAAACAGACATATAGTGCATCCAACTGAATGATGAATGTTACTATTGATGGTGAAGCTGGGGTCATTGCAGTCTTTGAGACGACTTCAGGTAACACGGCACAGAAAGGCGACAAGAAGGAGAACAGAGAAATGTTGTATATGTAAATGTTTCTTTACTGAGCGACTGCATGAGGATAATGAGAGGAGATTAAATATAAGACCTTCACTGTCACTGCTTCTCAAGCTCGGTGACCACATACAAGACATTTTTAAGAAATACGTTAAAACCGTAACATTCCTGACATAACAATGCAAAATCTTTCACAACAAAGTCGTTCTTCCCTGCAGTGACTGGACCCCTAAAGTTTATGCCAGTAGCACTGACGGCTAAAGGTAGTCCCACAGCTTTTTTTAAATCAGCAAAATAAAAGTGACAGCATGCAACTATAGACTGTATATCAAAGGTGGGCAAAGCTGCTTTACAGGCCTCCACTTTAAAACTGAACGGCCAAATAAGTAACGCCTTTGCTGACCAGTAGAAATTATGAAGGCTTAAGCATTAGATTCACTTCACTGTCCATCTTTTACATGTGTGCACATTTTGATAACACATTTATTATACTTTGTTGTTACAGCATTTTATCTTTGTAGCATTTTATAGCAAAATCCTCATTAGTGCATTAATACAGTATAGTAGAGCAACAGATGTTAAGACGTTCAAAAAGCACAAGTGCATAAAAAAACGATTTATTCTGTGTGGAGGTTCTTGTGATTAGTCAACTTCCATAAGTATTTACTGTTGAGCACTTTGAGCTGGCAAACTGGAGTCTCTCAGCACAGTGTGGTAGTATTGCTATATAACGCCATTCACTCTGGTACAGTATAAGTATTGTTTGTGCTTGGTTCCCAGCAGAGTAGTAACAACAGTGAATACAATAAAACAAAAAGCTCTCTTTAAAACGGTCTCTGTTTGCTGTTAAATCCTGGAGAGCAGAGCTGCAGCTTTTGCCCAGCGTGTTCTGTAAATGGCATCAAGTAGATTTTAGTTGCTATTTTGGAAAGTTAAGATAAGAAACATGCTCAAAATTCCCCAGCATCCACTATACCCCACCATGCCTGATTGTCTGTGCCCTGACATGAGAAAGCCTGGCTGGGTATGGGCCAGCTGGAGCTGCCCTGAGCTCCTCTGAGAAACCGAGTTACAAAGGCTCACTGTGCTGAAGTGGCACAGAAAACCTCTCCCTGGCAGCAGCTCTGAGAGTTAACCAATGCTGGGCAACACTTGAAAAGCGATTTTCTGTCTGCCTTTCACCTCCACCCTCCTTGCTCTGCTTTCACACTGGCACCGGCTTTTCTGTCTGTCTCCGTCAGTCTGCTCTCCAGCTCTTTTCAGGTGGACGCATTTGATAGGTTCAATGACTCATCCCGTCTCTCTCTTTCTGTCTGTCATCTTTCCCTTTCCTTTCCTGTCTCTTTCTCTTTCATTTTTCCCCGTCTCTCCGGATCAGTGTGATTGGTTATTTATCCAGCGGCCAGCGCAGAGGATTATAGTTTCCAAAATAGCTTGCCCTTTTGCACACTACTCCATCAGCAGCATTGTTTTTGAAGGAGAATCAGAGTGATTATTCTGCCCTGTTTGTATAAGTGTTTTAGGCAAAATCCCCTGACAACAAGACTGTGATGTCATCACCGTGAGATTTTTAGACCAAGATCAGACTCGCTGAGGTGGAAACATGGCACTAATCCCGCTGTAAGTGGCCTAAAATCCAGTCCAGGTGACAACTGAGCAGAGAAAGCAAGGCCGCTGGGAAATCCCTTCCTATTCGGAGATCTGACCCCGCCCCCGCCCTCCTGCTGCCGCTACCTTCAACTTAAGCTGTTTACAAAAAATTCCCCACTAAAAGAATCTGTGAGAGAGCCAAAGCCTTACCTGAGCGCTGCCCGTCTGCCTCTTCCACGTCTACAGCAGTTTGTTTAATCACGTTTCCCTTTTGTGAAAAAGTTATCTGTGACATTTAACAGGATTTTAGATTTTTCACATATTTTAGTTTTGTCATTCAGGAGTTCCACAGAAAGCCAAAGAATGTTTTGTGCTGAGCTTTGAGTCTAATCCCTTCATCCCTGCTGGTTACCGCAGTGCTGCTGTCCTAAACGCGCTAATGCAAACACTACACTGCATCATAAATAAGACTAAGACCTCTGAGAGAGCCATAAATACCCACTGGTTACTCACACAAGTCACCTTTTATTTTCTGTAATCCAACAACAAACTGCAAATATTTGACTTTCAGTGCTTTGTTCAGCATCAGATAAGCTCCGGTGCTACAACGTGTGGTGATTCTCAGCTTCGCTCCCCAGACGTTGAGCAAAGTTGAGTCATTTTACTGCTGATGGCGTGTAGGCTTTCAAACGCTTAACATTTTAATGCCAATGTGGGCTGGCTACTTATTTGGTTCCATGCCAAAAGTTAGACAGGAGCAGCTATCCCAGCACAGTACCAGAAGAACCCAGCTACCTGCATCTCTTCTTCTTCTTCGTCTTCTTTCGGCTGCTCCCTTCAGGGGTCGCCCCCACCTCGCCCTGTCCCTGCACACTAAGAAACAGAGGGACAGGAATGGACCTAAAAAGGTACGAAGGCTTTGTCGCTCCAGCTGTATCCACATTGTACCTCTGAACCTGGGAATTTTGATTTTGTACCTCTGAAGGTCCATCTGTGTACTTACAGGGAACTTTCCTGATAAAAGTACCTTTTGGGTACAAAAGTTTACCTTTATTATTTTGTGTGTAGCACCTTCCTCTATCTCACCATGTGCATCTCCAAAGCGCATTAATTTTTACCCTGTTTTATTTCTACAAGAAAGAGTCTAAAAACTATAATTCGCCAGTTAATGGAGTCACTTGGCCAAAACCAGGCACTCTGCTGGTTGCATGGCAGACAAAGTTGCATCAATCTTTCTGTCTAATTCTTGGCAAGACCACAAAATACATTCTTAAATCTGCTCAGACTGTTGAAAAAGGAGCGTTTGGCTTCAAATCGCTCACAGATCTGAGTTAGCTGTTCCTCTCCTCGTGGGCATTAACGTTACATATAATTCAATATGGGCTAAAAGTAAATTGCTGACCAGAAATAAGAACGATGGACTTTGTGAGTGTTCACACATATGTCACACATATTAGTGTGCAAAGTTCACTTGGTCATGTGACATGTTTGTGTTCAGTGGCACCCTCAGGTGAGCTATACCCACACCCATATAGACACCAGTAAAGGGCAGCTTCTGACTTGTGACCCCTGTACAGGTTTGAGGCAGGCTGCAGGGGATGAGTAGCTGACTTTGCTGACCTGTTTAGGATATTTAGAGCTAAGGTTGACCTCGGAATCATGGCCACTGGGTCAGACCAAGGTGTGAAGCCGATGACCCGACATCTAAGGTGTCATTTCTTTGTCTTTTTGTTGCCAGTAGAAAAACCTCAAACAAGAAACTGAAGTCACTCCAGCTTATTCTCGCTTCCCTGTTTCCACCTTCTCAAATCCCCAAGCTGACCTATGTAAATAAACGTGTGTACAGGCGGTCGACTCACTTCTCCTCCTCACCATCTCCTACTTAAATAAACATGTGGGGGGGAAGTGAGGGGTTAATAAGGCCAAGTTTAGGGAAAAGAAGGAGAATGGGGGGAGTGATGGAGGCATGGAAGGAGGGGTGGAAGGTGAGGCAGAGCCAGGGGAGCTCATTATACTAAGTCAGAGGAGATGTAAATGCACGCACACACATTCTGATGCACACCTCCAAACTTTTTTAACACACACACAGAGACTTGTTACTCTCCATGTGTAACATATGCTGGCTTAAAGCCCCATTAACACACAAGTTTTATAAGCGCACTTACTGAAAGCAGTAACCCAAAAACCTCACTGGCTGCCGGAGCGCTGGAGCCCACAAGCTACAATACAGCAACAATACAGCTACAATACAGCTACAATACAGCTACAATACAGCTACAATACAGCTACAATACAGCTACAATACAGCAATATTCTAATTCCCGGGATATTAAAGTGAGTGTAGAAAAGATGTGCTGTCTTATATCTCAGCTCACACTCTCTGGAGTCTAAGAGACCCAGGCAGGTATATCTGCCTTATGACACCAACATAGTTTTCCTTCTAGCCTTTCTCTGAATCGTTCTAGCTTGGCGCTGTTTATTTACAAGTGCTTGTTTTATGATCATCGCTTTAATTGATAGTTAACTATGGCTCTGCTCTCCCACTGTTGGATGAACATAAACAAGTACTAAAGCAAAACATGTGTTACTCGGTTCTGTGTGTGCGTGCATGCACATGACCTGGGGTGTGAGAGCCAGGAAAGCCAGACTGGTTTCATTATGCTCCAAACGAGCCCATTATGGTTCGCCGAGAATCCTCCAAACCCTTCACAGTTGCTATGGCATTACCATCTCAGCTCTCCTCTGCTTCAACCCTCCTCACTCTCCTCTTGTTCCTCACCTCTGCCTCCTCCCCCTTCCCCCTCGTCTTCCTCCTCCTCTCTGTCCACCACATGACACACACAAACGTGCAAAACTGCCACGCACACAAGCTCATGTGCGTGAACACACACACACAGACGCACACCGAGGAACGTGGCATTCACTCTCTCTTCCCCCAGCGATAAAGTTTCACAGCACCTTCGCTCTGCCCGCTCAGACTGACTGCCCTCTGCAAAAGACAAATAAACCAGTGGAAAGGAACACGGCAGCTTTTGGAATTGTAGCTCTCTGTCTCTCTTTCTGCTTTATTTTTATCAAATAATCTTGCTGCTAGAGCGCTTTTGGCTCCCTGCGATGTCCAATTCAGGTTCCTTTGAAGAGGAACAACAGCAGGAGGAGTCACTGTGTCAGAGCCCGATCGCTGGTCAGTGTTCAGCGGGTCACGATGGTTTTATTGCAGCGGATTTACACTGGTTGTCAGACTCTGTTTGCTTGGAAAATATTTTCACAAACAGAAACGGAACAGATTTTATAGTTTTACTTCTTTCTGTGTTTTAATACTGTTAATGCTCTTAATGACAGAGACCATCTGGGGCAAATCACAGGCTCTATAGAAAAGATGAATGTTGCCTCTAAGTCACCCACTGGTTTCTTAAGTCTTGTTATGAGCCTCGAGCAAGATAACTTTCCCCATGTTGGTTTTTTGGTGCCGGAAATAACTGGATTTGGATTTGGTGCATGACACAAATGGCTGCTAATTAGTGTCACATTACATACAGATACAAATACTATAATTTCACTCACCAAAAATGGCACCAGCACCACACACATGGTTGAGAGGACCAGCTTGGTGACTCAATTTCACTGAGTTGAGGCCCTAATTATGCAACCTTCAAGCCCTAATAGAATTTAAACAATTGTAACAAATGGGGGAACGTCAGCGGAGATCAAATCCATTTGTGATACGAGGCTGGAAAGATGTTTATGTGCTGTTCTAAAGTTTTCAGGCATTTTACCACAGGACTCCACAGGGATAACCTCCCTTTCTGAGCTATCTTTCAGGCCCCGATGCCACCCGGCAGCCTTACCCGCTTTTGCATTAAGCCAATATGTAGCTGAGTGACCAACTGCATGCTTTTGCCAACAGATCTGATATCAGTTTCTTCATCTAACTCTAACCAACAAATGAGTGTGTTTCAGAAAAGTCCAAACCACTCATTTAGGAGCGAAATGGGAGAAACTGCACTTTCAATAATTACAGTGTACATGTCTCTGTTGCAAAGCATTTTAATGACTTAAAGAGGCCCAGCAGATCTGTGTTCTGTGGCGGGGCTGGTGGTCTGGTCTTATTGGGTTGTGTTTGATGTCTCGTCTTAATGCCCCCTGCGTTAAGATCCTGCACACATACACGAGGCACGCTCTATTATGTGAGCGGCCATTTACCTTGTCGCCATGATAAAGCTCTTGGCGCTCTGCTGAAACCGTTTTAAAGCCCAGACACCCTTAGCCATTACTCAGGTGATGTGCCAGCAGCCGGTGATCAATGTGTCTCTAATAGAGAGAACGAGGGAGGGCAAAAAAACGAGAGAAAGGCAGCAGTATTGATAGAGGGAGACAAAGACAAGCACATAGAGGGATTGCACTTTTACCTTCTCATTTATCACCCTCTTCATTCAGAGCACCGGACGGCCCCGACCTGCTCTGCAGCAACAGCCCGTCTGCATGCCGTATTTACGAGGTGCCATCAAAACAATTGCATTTATCTCGGCACCCGGATCATACACTTTCATCGCTTTCATCATTATGTCCTCACCTCTGCGCATGCAGCTGTGCGTGCGTATGTATCTGCCAAGAGAGCCGGTGACCCGTGCTTTAGCAGGAGCGAGGAAAGCTCAAGGGTGACTGTCAACTGTCAACCTTAAGTTAATACTTCTTAAAGTTCAGCCAAATCCTGAGGTCATCGCTCGTGTTTCTGCTTCTCCGTCTGACCTTCAATCTGTTCTTCTAGCTTCACCCTATCAGTAAGTCTGTGTCAGTCATACTTGGGCGGTTGGTCCACAGAAATACCCATGAGATTTACAGCTTTTAGAATGTAAACACTGTGAATCATAAAGAGTACAGAAGATCACTGATGGAGGAAGAAACCAAGTGAGAGATTTGAGTGGGCAGTGTTTTGTCTGTGCATGGGAAAGGGAAGCTGAAGAAGCAAAAACTTTGATAAGCCGGGTTGAGTGAAATGGGGGAGGTGCTATTGTGCAAGTGTGTGTGTGGGAGATGTGGAGAGCAGAGCTGGTGAGAGTGCCAGGCGATGTAGGGGGGAGAGAGAGCGAGGGCGCGTCTGGAAAGTATCAAGCTACAGCTTTGCATATGTGTGAGCACATGTGCATGTGTGGTGTGCTGTGTAGCCCCTCTGGTCTCTGGCTTGTTAACCTGTAGGTCACGGGCAGCTTCAGGTGATGAAGTCAATGCCTGGGACACAGGATGGGAACAATGAGCTCTTCCATAGTAAGCACATGTTCATGAATAAGAATACATACACAGGAACATGTATGTGTTCCCGGTGCTGTTGCTCCTCTTTACATCAAAGGGCGGCAACACCTCTTCAAGACCATGTTGACATTTAGGGAATCGTGCTTACCTGAGGATTGAACCTACAACAAGCAGCTGTAGATTCATATGTAACGTGTATGTGAGGAGCATCAGTCTGCTCATCTGCTCCAAATGTCACACTGTTCCTTTCTCGGTTTTTACACTATGATTTTAACCACGTACAAGCACAGAGCTTATCTTTATGCTATTTTGATCCAGAAAACCAGCATCCGAAGCATCTGAGAGGAAAACATCTTATTTTCTGAGATAGACTGAAGGCCACGCCTTTCAGGGCAGTCTGCATGTCTTTGATCAGCAGTACTGTGTGTGTGTGTGTGTGTTATACAGAAAGAAAGAGGCCAGCAGCTGGTATTGTGTGTGCTTTACCCCGTGAGACCTGCTTGGGGCTGGTGTTGTATTACATGCACTGGTGTTGCTGAGGCGAGGTGGGGTGGGTCGGTTCGATAGCCAAGAAGTGAGGGGTGACAGATGAACAGAGCGATGGAGGGTGAGCGGCGAGGAGGTGGATACTGGGCAATTATGCCCAGACACCCAAAGCCGTTTTCATGCTCTGGCACTGGCTATTGTAGTCTGGAATTTGAGAAATCCATTTGATCAGCACGGTGTGTCTGTGTGGGTGTTATTTTGGGTGGCTCCTGGGGACAAAACAGCCATCAGAGAAGGGAACGGGAGAACAGACAGAGTGCAAGGTTTACCTGATGAATACACGACCCTTCATCGCCCAAGATTCAGCGTGTTTCCCCGCAAGAATGCAGCACTGTTTGTAACACTGCAAACAACATGCAGTCTTTTAGAAAAGTGTTTGTCAAGGTGATGGAAAAGAAGAAAAGAATAACATTCCAGTTCACATTGTGTGGATGACAGGAGTGGAAAGTAGGAGGTCCGGGAGATATTTTATCTGGCCCTGCACACTCTTTGCCTCCCTCCGCACTCAAAGGGAATCCCATCTTTTCTCTTTGACCTCAGCATTCCTCAGACTCGGAGTGAATGCGAGGTCAGTGTGTGTGCGTGTGTGAGCGAGACAAGCGCTCACCTTCAGACTACTTAAAGTAATTAATACGATCTTCAGCCATGCAGTTTTGAGGGTTGAATAACCTAAAGAGAAAACCTACACCTCAGTCCTGGCTTTAGTGTCTCATCTACAGTTCAGGCCAGCCTGCTGGAGATGGTTCCTTCATGTGCCTCTGCAAGCTGTGTGACGAGTTTGTCTCTTTAAGGGAATTCCAGTTACATCCAGTTACATACATTATTACTGATCCCCCAAAAATGGCTGCTATAATTAAATCTCTACGACAGCCCCCACTGTTTGTATTCAAATGTCCTTTCACAATAAAAGATCTCCCATAACTGAATCACTACTGACGGCAAAACTTCCCCATTCAAATTAGTGCTAAAAAGTACACATGTATTAAAAGCCATCCATCCATCCATTCGCTTCCGCTTGTCCTGTTTAGGGTCGCGGGGGGGCTGGAGCCTATCCCAGCAGACACAGGGCGCAAGGCAGGGTACACCCTGTACAGGACGCCAGCCTGTCGCAGGGCTAACACAGAGAGACAGACAACCACAC
>JAVDPK010002719.1:0-25489 GCA_034780415.1 Cichlasoma orientale | reverse complement strand
GGGCCAAGGTGGAATCGAACCCAGGCCTTCCAGATGGTATTCTAACTGTGAGGCAGCAGTGCTAACCACCGCGCCGCGTATTAAAAGCCTCCTTTTACTAATGTCTATATGACATTCTTATATTGTTGGTACTGTTGCATGCATGTGTGAGCAGCATTTTAATGCAAGAGCAGGGTGTTAACAGGAGCCAAGCCACTCCAAAGACCAGTAAGGCAGAAGGCTGTGAGATGAATAATGAGGAAGGAAAAAGTTTTGTTACACAAAACTATATTTATTGATTTTATTTTTCTTGCTTTTCTCTAATATTTGGTGGAAATAACGGACAGTTTATCTCTACAGGCTTCAGTTATTGAAATGAAACCACCAGGGAGTTGGGGGGGGGGGGGGCATCTCTTTGGAGGAACTGCAGAAAACCTGAACTTGAAACTCTGAAAGGTGAAGGGCCCCAACGCCACATCGTTTATGTTTACTCTTTGAGGTTTGAAAGCACAAGTGTCTTATTTCTGCTTCGTAATTCTAAATGTGGTTTTATGAACCTTAGGGTACAAAATCTGGAAGATTGGAGGACAAAATCTTGGATGTGAAAAGAAAAAGGCTCGAGCTGAGCACAGTGAACTGCTCCGTGTACATGAAGATATTTAGAAAGCTAATCTGTGATGCTGAGGCAGCACAACGAAAACAAAAAAGCGTGAGAAAGTTTTGAAAGTCTGCGTGCTCTGAGAAATACAACTTCACTGAAAGTAGACATCACCTTTACTACTGATGTGTTCTCTCATCTTTTTAATGTGTGGAAATATAAATAGTCATTTCTATACATGCGGTACCACTCCCTATCACTGCAGTTGTTGAGAACAGGTCGGCGCCTTCTCCAAAAGCTGAGAGGATACCGTTTAACGTGTAGTGCCACCTACTGACGGGAAGCACTGCTGCAGCTAAAGGGGCACAGTAATTGTTTCCAATTCAGGTTCTACGAGGACACCTAGTGGTGTCCTCGTAGAACCTGAATCACGGACGAGGAACTTGTTACAAAATGCATTTTGTTTCCAATCACTGTGGGAAAGGCTCAAAAGTACAGAAAGCATGTGAAATGTTTATTTGGGGGTAAACAAGGCAGGTCTGGCTTCAGCATTTCAACTATTGCATGACTGAAAACACAAGTCATCTATCCGGGTCAGCGGCCCGATTCATGTGAATTATTAACCAAACATTTTGTTTAAATTTGGGTGTAGCGCAGGTATTTCTTCCCAGAAGGCACTTCTTCAGTTGTCACCCCGTTAGGAAAGAGAGACGCAGCTTCAGCGTCAGAGAGCGAGGGAATGACCATGACTTTGTCACCAGGCTGAAAAAGATGCAGGAACGGGAATTAGACACAGGCCTGTGATTACAGCCATACCGTATGGGCGCTGCACTGGGTGACAGTTGATAGCGATTAGCTTAAAATGCTTAATGAAATTTATCTTTGCTTAAATTGATCATTGCTTCAGACCGAGAAAAGCCAGACAGAGGAAACCAACTGAGAAAACAATGAATAGCTCTTAGAGGCAGATTTTGAGCCAGCTAGCCTGGACAGACTCACTCTGCTTTCAGCCTCAATGCTAAGCTAAGCTAAGCGCCTGCTCACTGCAGACTCGTTTAAAAAGGAATATTCCTTTAAAACACTAATGCTTTAATATAAGATCTACTTCTATATCCTTGATGCAAGAACATTTCTATAAAGAAAAAAATAGCATCAATACAGAGGTCTATTCATAAGTCAGATTTGCCACATGCTCAATGTGAGTTTTTCCTTGTAATATTATTTGCAGTCTAGTTAAACTTTGCACATTTGGAGTAAATAACTTCTTACTAAAAGCTGCTGCTCACTTGGCGATATGCGGATTCTCTTTATGGCCTCGCCTGCTGACAGACTCTTTACGTACCTTCCAGTCAACCGGTGTGGCAACCTTCTTCTGCGCAGTCAGCTGCAGAGAGTCGATAACTCTGAGCAGCTCATCGAAGTTTCGTCCTGTGGTAGCAGGGTATAGGATGGACAGCTTCAGCTTCTTGTCAGGGCCGATCACAAACACCTGCAGGGGATTGAGATAACGCAGCTTAAACACAACATACAGATATTCTTCTTTTTTTGGATTTAGATCAACACGTCCAAAAAAAGCTAAACAGTAAAAACAAAGGTTTTAGTTGCCAACTGAATGGATACACACAGACCCGCCACTTTGTTAGGTACGCCTGTTCAACTGCTCGTTAATACAGATATCCGATCGGCCAATCACATGACAGCATCTCAGTGTATTTAGGCATGTAAACAACCTGTTTAAGCTCAAACCAAGCATCAGGACAGAGGTGATTTAACTGACTGAATGTGGAATGATTGTTGGTGCCACAAAGAGCTGGTCTGAATATTTCAAGAACTGCTGAGAATGGTCCAAAAATTAATAAAGATTCAGTGAACAGCAGCTCTCTGGCTGAAAATGCCTTGTTGATGCCAGGGGTCACAGGAGAATGGCCAGACTGCCCTGAGCTGATGAGTCAACAGTAATTCACACAGCCAGTGTGAGCTGATCCTCACACAGGTTCACCAAACCTGCCGGACAACAGAAGACTGGGAAAACGATTCCTGGTTTGATGAGTCACAAATTCTGATGTAGCATTCAGACGTTGGGGTCAGAGTTCGGCTTAAACAGCGTGAAAGCATGGATCCATCCCGCCCTCCTCACCTGTACACCTGTACACATTAGAACTCAGCGCCCCTGCATCTTCAGGCTTCTGTGAGAGGGTTTTCTAAGGCTGGGCAAGTTGTACCAAAAAGAGGGAAATGCCTGAGCACCAACACTCAAAAGTTTTTTATTCATGGATAAAAATCTATAAAGCCCCCCCCCCACCTCCACCGCCCCCCACGCACAACCAGATTTATTTAATCTGGTCTTACACTCCCTCCAATGGGGATTTTGACATAATAATTGCATAATTCTGCTGTACATCAAATGTCCAGCAGATGTCAGTATTCCTAACTGAGCTGTTGAACAGGGCTTCGTGTGATCAGGCTTTTGATGAATCAGTTGGCTGAAAAGATTCGACACATTCACGGGCCTCATCATACCATCACTACAACCAGTATAAACCCAAAACCTTTCACAAGCAAAGACGTCGGGGCAGGGCAAAAAAAAAATTGTGCATGCAGTTATTGTCTGATCATTTAATACAATTATGCTATTGTTTGATGTTTGGTTATTACTATGATTTAGTGGTGTATGTGTACGGCTTCTCACACAGCGAGCAGTGAGGGGCAGTCCATCTTTGTCTTTCTCATCAGGGTCCAGCATACCCAGTTGGACCGACAGCTCCCTCTTGTCATCAGCAATGATGGGGAAGGGCAGGTCGCTCTCAGCCTTTTTGCTCACGGCCATCACATCCTATACAGGGGGAAGGGACACAATCAGCTTTTACATGGTCAATAGTACACGTTCTCCTGTTAATAATCCTCTCCATCCTGGCAGCTGTCTCTCCATTATTGCAGCACAGGTTTGATGAGTGACCAGACATCCCAGCATGTGACCTTTAACCACTGCATGAGCAGCAGTAGCATGCTACATGAAGGCCGTAAGTGTATTCTCTGACTGTGACTGCAGTACCATCACTGTTAAGTTAAACAATGTTGAAATATTATGGAGGGACAATGTTTTTGGCAGCGGGCGAGAGAGTTTAATCAGTGGACCAATCACTGGACTTTCTGAAGAGGCGTTACTGTAATGTGACAACTTTTGCTCAGGTTGGGGATTAAGCAATAAATGCCCGCCCTCTGAGGTTCCTCCAATACCACGAATGCCAACAAACAACACATTACAATGTAACACTTTATCAGGAATTAATGTAAAACAAATATACAATTACACTTGTAAAAATGTAAACTATATTAAGAGTTATATTTAAGTCAAAATGAAACCAGATTTATTTGTAGCTGTTGACCAAAGCAGGTATTTACACAAACATCTGTTGACCTCTTATATTAGTCTTATATTGATTATGTTACTACAGATGCTGTCTACATTCTCACACTTTAGTTACAGGATGACGGTCATAAGTTTGCTTTCACAATTACACAGCATACACACACACACACACTCTCCCCAGAGAGATAACAGTCAATATGTGTAAGTGAGGCACCTGAAAGAGCCTCACTGTGTCATACAGGGAGTTATATTGTCCGTTATACTGCATCTGTTCTACAAGCAGCTTTATACAGTCTGTGCAGTCCTAACCTTGCTCCAGCTGTGGTGATCAGCTACACTGTCAATGGACAAGGCAATCATCTTTACACCTCGTTTCTTGAACTCATCGCTGATCTTGGCAGCACAGGCGAGCTCAGTGGTGCAGACTGGAGTGAAGTCCCTCGGGTGGGAGAACAGGATACCCCACCTGCAGGTGAAAAGAGATGTAAAAAATATTTTTGAGAAAAAAAAAAGTCATCCAGCAATCTGAATTTAATCCCTCCTGTTTATACCAGGCATCGTGTGCAGCTCACGTCTTTATGAACAGGCCGTGTTCCATAAATTTAGTCAAGTTCAAAATACTTAGATAGCTGTAAAGCAATAATGATAAATGTTCCATGCTTCCACCACCCTGTGCATTTAACATGCTTTATAAACTGATACAAATATTCTAGAAGACTTAAACACATTTGAAGGAAAATGAAGAGTGGGAGGCTCTCTGTTCTCTTTCTTGCCTCACAGCTGACGAGAGTGATTTCCAAACACAGTCTGAATATGACGGAGGGAATAAGATATTAAATCCACCAAGGGAGCACAGGAAGAACATTCCTGGTTTTAAAGTGACCGATCCTTCTGGAATCATGTGAGTTTTTTGGGCCTCGTAGGATTCGGGTGAATTTGTCCTTCGGTGTGTTGTGACCCCCAGATCACATGCAGGTCGCATGGGTTAGAAGCACAGATCAGCTGATTATTGGGTGACCAAACTTTCTGTGACTAGCAAGCTGTGAACGTGGCTGAATAAAATGTGTTCACTCTGTTGGGATTAGAATTTGCACTGGCAGGAAGACTCTCGATGAAAAAAGAAAAAGCTAGGACACAGATTTAACAGATGGCTGCCTCTCCTCATCCAGCAATATAGGAGGAAAACAAGGACGTTATGCAGTCACCATGACTGGGTGGTGTCCTCGTGTTGATAAAAGTTTGAAATGTCAACAGGTTACTATGTTGATAATGCAACGTGTATCCAAACTTTAGTACAGAAGAATGATTGTTTTAATTTTTTTCTCAAATATCCTGCTTTCTCTGGCTGGAACTCAGAGGTTTGATTTACTGTGATAATAAACTGAACACAGGAGAGGCCTGAATCAGGAAATGTTTGCCTCATAAATTATCAGTGCAGATTATCTTTATGGGTACTTACAACAATGAATCACTTCAGTTATTTCAGTGTTTGTGTTTAAAACAACATTTTTTATGGGGGGGAAAACAAACTCCAAAGGAAGTTGCATCATGTTATTTAGACATCACAAAGCTGTGCACATTTCCACTCTGCAGCCCAGGCTCCTGTGTGCGCAGTAATATTATACAAGCACACGCAAGTCTGTTCTCTCTGCTCTTTTAAACAAGCCGACTCTATTAGTGTCGGCCGTTTGAGGGATGTGAAGACTGCCAGTTCACAAAAACAAACACAACAGAGTGCAATTAAACCTCAAAGGAGAAGAGACCAGAGAGAGAAACACACACACACACACACACACACACACACACACACACACACACACACACACACACACACAGAGTAACTAATGAAATGCTTCCTGTCATAGTTTTTTTCTCAGCAGTTTGACTGTTAGTGCTCTTAACCGCGCACAAAAAAAAGGTGTAAATACAGCTGTCAAATTTTAGTTCAAATTTATATTATCCTCCTGCATCTAATCCAACGCGTCATGCTCGTGTAACGCCACCTGCGTCAGCCGCCAGGTATCGCGTGACAGATGAGTAGGACCGCTAAAAATCAGCTTTTAATAAAGAAGAATAACGCAATCAAGTTGCCACGACCACACGATGCACGGCTGCAAATACATGTGCCAAAGCCCTCATAAAACAAGTAAGTTACACTGTGGCGTCTGCACACTGAGGCTGAGAGAACTCACGAGTTTCCCAGGAAGTCGTGGAACTTGATCCTGCCGATGGTGGTATCGGCCTCGAAATTTGGGAACTCGTCTCCCAGCAGAAGTCCAGGCATGATCGGCTCTGCTCTTCAGCTCAAACACCAGAGAAACTGGAGGAAAACGCTTTCCACGCCTGTGCGGCTGCTGCTTCTTCTTTTGGGTTTAATGGAGAACCAGTTTAGAGGTGCTGCCACCTTTTGGACTGGAGTGTGGATCGGGAACTGGACTGCACTATGTGCACTTTAACGACACATGCTGAACAGATTCCGGTTAATTGCAGAGCGCACACTGTCCAGCTGGGTGTTTGCCTATCAAATTAAGACCTGTGTCCTATCCTGAGACTTCTTTATGTCTCCCTTCCCACGACCAACATGTCTTTGAATGTTATATAGATAACCTCCGGTATCGCTGGTGTCCCGGTTCTCCTGCCATATTCTTTGGTTCTGACTATTAATCATGCTTTTAATTTCAGTTTTGCTCGATGGCATCTATAAATCGGCTGACTGTAATTTCAGTGATTGATTTGCCATTATATCTACACTCTCATTTCCTTCTGCGCCTCCCGGAACCCAAAGAAAACCAATATTTACACTCCTATTGCACAATCTTTCCAAACAATAATGTATTGTATACATAACATCTAATCTGCATTATTTCCCAGATTTCATTAGTGCTGATAAACTATCAGAAGCAATAAGTATATATATTTTTTATTATGATCTTGTGCCCACTGTAAACCCACCAGCTCAACTGTGTATACAGACAAAATATCTGTTGTTGTGGGATGAAGACTGCCGCACCGGTGCATCCAGACCCCAGATCTTTGCATCTGTAAATATTAGGACTTTGCTGCTTCTCGGACTTTCCTTTTATTGCCTTTTGCATGTACTCCACAGACGGTATGACAAACACCCAAGGAGGAAGAGATGAATAAGGGACTGTTGGACAAATCTTTATATTATGCAAGCCTAACTGGTCAGCCTTTAAATTTGAAACACATCCAAAGCTCATAAAGTTGGTTTTACTGTGCTCCCTGCACTCTTTCAAGATGCCCTTTGCAGGGTGAGTCTCATTATGCACCTGTACATTGACCCATGTAAGTATAAGCTTACCTCTTCTAATTCGCAAGGGCATTTCTCCCATTTCCACCTGCACAGCTACTGGTGGGAATGTTTTAAATTCACCACTACAAATTCTGAGGGCTCGGGCTTGTTCTACATCCAAACAGTCTCCCGGTTTCCTTCTTTTTGCTCTAGGACTCTCTGCAAGCGCTCTTCTGTGCTGTCAGCGCTATAACTGAATGGACCCGAACAGAGGCGGGGCTATGAAGTCCTGCGTGGCTCACCGACCAACCAGAGGAGAGTCGTAAAAACACGTGCTGTTGTTTTGTTTTTTAATCATTGAATAACTTTATCTAAACAAAGAATAACGGCAGAAGCGCATTAGAAACAAAAAAAACATTTAATGTAAAAACAAATATTTGCAAAATGAATAAAATAATACTGTGCCCTTAAAAACTGAGCAAGAGAAATAAATAAATAGGCTCTGCATTTTGCTAAAATTCTCGAGCACCGGGCTTCCTCCGTAATTTAAACCAACAGACTCGCTCTAAAAAAAATCACAAACTTGAAAACAAAAAATAAATAAAAACAGTAAGGGTAAATATTAAACCATAATGACTGTGGTTTAAATAAAAATCAAATACATGCAAACGTAAAATTCATGCATACGTAATTTTTAAATGATATACTCATTACTAACAATTTTAGCCTACATATCGCTAACGAAACAAAAACACAAGTTCCCAGGTTGCTTTGCGATAAGAATAATAAACATGGCGGATCAGCTCATCGTTTCCGGACGTGATAAGAATTGTGAAACGTACAACAGATGAGCTAAAGAAGCGACAACCTGCACAGTACTGCAGAAAAATCTGAACTGCGGTGCATCTACGCTATAAATATCTGTCTACGCCGGTGAGTTTACAGACATCATGCCCTCTCCTAAAGCTAAAAACCCCGGTCGCAGCGGAGGAAGCCCGGTGCTCGGGAGCTCCAACGGCCGTTATGAGTTCATGTCTCTGACAAAGCCGCTGAACCGGTCTTCACCGCCACATCTCCAGCGGCAGGGCTCCGACCCGACCACCGCCCGCCTTCGAGCCTCTGAAAGCCCCACTCGGCGCCGGGGCTCCGGCTCCTCCACGGGCTCGGCGAGCGGGCAGGGGCCACCTGAAGAGGATGGTATACGGCTCAACCCCTCCCTCATCCGCGTAGCGCTCAGCTCCCTGCTGGCCATCGACCTGTGGCTCTCCAAGCGGCTGGGGGTGTGTGCTTGTGAGGACTCGTCCTGGGGCAGTGTGCGCCCCTTAATGAAGCTGCTAGAGATTTCTGGACATGGCATCCCGTGGCTGGCTGGTACCGCTTATTGTCTGTACAAGAGCGACAGCGCTGCAGGACAAGAAGTCATGCTCAACCTTTTCATGGGTAAAGCTCTGCTATTTGTGTTCTTCCATGTCGTTTCTTCCTCCTCCAGCATGGCACGTAATCACAGAGAAACCTCTCTTAGTATCTGTGTACCACTAAGCTGGGTTTAGCTGCAGTATCAGTCTGTGTCAGAGCTCCCTGCGCTCCTGATTTGCTCTCACTTAAGCAATAGAAGAGCTGGTCCCACCTCTCATAACCATTTCTGCTCATTATCAGACTCGTGCTACTTTCCTTAATCAGTGTTGGCAGACTCTCACCTGTAGATGTCACCTGTTACACCTGTTCTGCTGTTGCGTCACATCTCCTGCCATTTTCTTTCCATAATTAGTTTACAGATCTGCTTGGGGGGAAATGTATGAGATTGTGTGAAATGCCGCCTAATCTGGCAACCTGGATAGCTATGGAAAATGTTGACTGAAGTACCAAAGTGGGCTGTTCCTTCTGTGCCTCCAGTGAGATTCCGAGTGATGCGTTGCGAAGCCGCAGGAAGGAAATACATGTGACAGTGTTTTCAGAAAAGCAAAGTGAAGGCTGGAATATTCTGCAATGAAACCAGACGTGGCACAGACCTGCATTTGGATAGTAGCTTCATTTATAAACAGTACTTTAATTACTGAGTTTGCACAGCACCTCAATATGTTTTAGAGGCTTAGTTGGATTAGCCAGTTAATATAAGCCCACAGTGTCATTAGTGACTGCTTATTTATTACTTATTACTTAGTTATTATTGTTTTACATGACATAAATGTAAACTTTAACATTATTATTTGGTGTTCTGATAGAATATTTTCCTTTTGGTGTGAATTTATTGGGTGGACAAGGCAGTATTACCTTGGTAACATCATAAGAAGATGAATCGTGGTTCAGAATGTTTCATGGTCTTCTAAACTAAATATCTGAATTACAGTTTGATATCAGTATCATCTTACTTTTCACTTCAAGATATTAATGAGAAATCAGAAACTGAATTAAGCTGCTTTTTTGTTACCCTTAATAAGATGGATCACACCGAAGTTTTATTTTAAGAGCCATTAAATTGGAGGATATTGAATAAGGGCTTGCCTGATTAGACCTAATCTACCACGGTAGATTAGGTCTAATCAGATAAAGAGTTCAGTTTATCTCCAAAATCTATTTGTTAACCCTTTCAAATGCATAATGTCAGTCAGTGAGCACCAACCATTCTGGTTAATATCTGAATTAAATCAACAGGAAGTATTAACCTGAGTATTGGTAAAATCCCGGCTCTCCATCCAACACGTGCATGGAAAAGAAACTACCTCTTACTCCTCTTATGTGGGGCAAAGTACCGCATTCACTTCAAAAGAACAGCTTCTCACTCTGCTTTTTAACCTCAGCAGCAGATAATGTAATGTAACCACTTAGTCAGTAATGATTAATGAAATGTACAGCTGACTGGCTCAGTGCCGCATGAGTGTTGCATTAAAGTTTCAGCACTGCAGCCCAGGAGAGCATAAAGCTGTTAATAAGAAAGCTTTTCATTCGTTCAATGCAGACACATGTTAAAAACTGCAGCAGTTCCTTTAATCAGTGCTGCTGCTGTGAGGAGATCGCTTTCACTTTCATCATACTGTTTCACCTTTTCCAGTTAGGTTTTTTTTTTCAAAAAGGCATGTCACTCTCACTCTCGATATTGATGCTCTTTTTCTTTATCAGTAAATGTTGTAATCGGCTTTTACAAATGCATCACTTACAAACAAGAACCAGATTTATCCAGACTGGAGACCACTGTCGGCCTCCTATAGGTCAGACATCCATCCATCCAGAAAATCAAAGGTTTAACTTTAATAATAATACATTTAATTAATCTGTCTAATCTTCAAGGTTCTGGTATTGGTGCTGACTCTGTCACAAATCATTTCATACTCAGATACATGAATACAATAGCACCTGTGCTTTCACTGCTGTGGGAAAAGATCCATCCCAGGATCCAGGACCTGGCACAGATAAAACATCTGATCTGCTTTGAGAGAGAGAGTACTGGCATGCGCTGGTACTGCTCACTTTCCTGTAACTACCAGCAGATGGTGCCAGCGTAAAAATGAGATCATTTGACATTGTTGTTTTTCTCTGGTCCTGATGTAAATCTAAACAGAGGTTACAAAACTGACCCCCGCTGTTCTCAGTACATTTAATTATGCCTCTGCTCATACTGTGTTTTCTTTAATGTGGTTGCATTGCTGCTGTTGCACGATTATAGCTTATCTCCTTTATCGTCTTCCCGTGCAGGCCTGCTGCTGGACCTGATCTTGGTTGGCGTTGTTAAGGCAGTGGTGCGTCGGCGTCGGCCAGCGCATAACCGTATGGACATGTTTGCCACCTTTTCAGTTGACCGCTACTCCTTCCCCTCCGGACATGCCACGCGTGCTGCCATGTGTGGCCGCTTCCTGCTGGCTCACCTCGTGCTGGCCGCCCCGCTGAGGGTCCTCGTCTTCCTGTGGGTGGGCCTGGTAGGGTTGAGCCGCGTGATGCTGGGGAGGCACAATGTGACTGATGTGATGTTTGGGTTCTGGATGGGTTATTGCCAGTACAACTTGGTGGAGATGCTGTGGCTCTCCCCTCAAACACTGCAAGGGCTGCTGGGACAGTCAGCTTAAAGTGAAGGACCAAAAGGAGTTTATATTTGAGTTAAGCAGCACTTACACACCTTTTCTTTCCTGTAACACTAACGTATACTTCCAGAATTAAAAGCAGCACCATTCCTACTTTTAGAATCATTTTCCAAATCCATTTAGTTCATAACAAAACAATATTCGCAGAAGAGAAATATGAATAATGTAAAGAAATACTGTTTTGATATGAAATAAATGTTTTTTTAATTCTTTGAAATATTCAGGATAATCCGTGTTTACATCTCATTTATTGGAGATTACCCTCACACTAAACAAGAGATGTTTATCAAGCATCAGTTTTTCACCTGTTATCTGAAATTACTGTTTCTTAGCTGTAGCAAGTGTTTGGATACAGAACATCATGTAAACTGCAGCTATACTTTTGCTACTAAGGAATTATAGGTGAGCTTTCAGTGTGATTTAACGTTGCAGAAGAAAAGTAAAATACTGAAGTAGAACCTTCAGGGCCGATGACCCGTCATACAGTTTTAAGGGAAGTGATTAAAATGTAGTGGGTTCTTCCTTTACCCACGCACCTACTGTACACACAGGCTGCATTCAGTCTTAACAAAATCTAGCAAAAGATTTTAAAAGTGAAACTGATGTGTTGAACATGTCGCTATGTTACCGCAGTGTTGCACCAATGGTAGCATATTCAATGTGTGCATGAGAGTAAGTGTACTTTAACTCGAGAGCACTAAGTCTGTGCAGGTTCTCAGTCGTCCAGGTCAGAGTATCTCTGGAGCTTGAAAAAAGGCGACTGGACTTCTTTTTGTTCCTTGAAGACGTTTCTCCTCTCATCCAAAAGGCTTCTTCAGTTCTGGAACCAAAGGTGGAGAGACCCAGGTATTTAAACCCCAGTGGGCGGAGTCCCCTCGAGGTGGTTGTGACCCTCTATTGTTCATGTGCATAATCACATGTGCCAAGGTGTGAAAGGAGGCGTGGGTCATTACAATCGGTGGTTTCGGATGAAACCAATTTGGGACTTTGCTCCATTGTATCAAGTGACCTATTGAGGTCACCTGAACAAAGGTGTGCATGGGGGTTGATGGCTTCTTTCACTCCTCTTTCAAATCATCTGTTTTCCCGGTCCAAAGTGTGAACGCTGGCATCGGCACTCTTCAGGATGCCAGCGTTCACATTTTGACCGGGAAGCATCAATGTCCACTGTGAACAACTATCAGTGGGTTATGTCTCCAACTTTCCCCTGTTTACAGTCCGATCCTGAGCTCCCTCCCCAGGCGCCTCAACCCCCATGCACACCTTTGTTCAGGTGATCTCAATAGGTCACTTGATACAATGGGGCAAAGTCCCAAATTGGTTTCATCCGAAACCACCGATTGTAATGACCCACGCCTCCTTTCACACCTTGAGCATGTGATTATGCACGTGAACAATAGAGGGTCACAAACACCTGGGGTTTAAATACCTGGGTCTCTCCACCTTTGGTTCCAGAACTGAAGAAGCCTTTGGGGTGAGAGGTGAAACGTCTTCAAGGAGCAAAAATAGAAAGCTCCAGAGACGGAGAACACCAACATGAGTTTTGTAACGCTGTCACTCTCACGTTCACGTGGGTGAAAATAACCCAGTGTTTGCGTTCTAGGGTTAAAGATTTTGCACAGCGTTGAACACTGTATGACAACATTTCAGCGAAACCGGTCATTGAACTGAGAAACCACGGCCAAACTTTGCACAGAGGTACTATGTAGTATTTACCAAATATACCCTGAAAAACTGAACAAGGAAAAAACAGACTTAGTTCAGTTTATATGAAATGAATCACACATGCTGTGTTTTTATGTATGAGATTGTAAATATATAATATATATAGTTTTGCTTAGTTTTTCCTGGCACATTTACCTGCTGTTAGATGTTAAAAACTGAAGGAAGAAAACCTCAGCTGGAGTTAAAGAAAAGCTCGTTTGCACTGTGAGTAAAGCAAATGTGGTGGTAGTTTGAACACAAACACATTTGTTCCAGCTGTTTTCTAGTACAAAATGACGGCGTCACTGCATCGCAGAGGCAAATCCGACACGAGCTGGGACACTTTACAGTCAAGCTCGAGCTCGTTCCATTATTAGAACAACACTGATGAGTTCTGAGGAAGGGTATCTCTGATTTCTCTAAAAAGAGAGCCTTGAGCTCTGCTAAGAACTGGAGATTACAGTCATGACCTCCTCAAATTTTCATCTTTAAATTATCGTCTGTAATTCCTACACTGTAAAGTTAAAATACTTTAATCGTGTTTGCAAGAATGGCAATAATTTCGGTCTTACAGACAAGTACAGAGCCCCTAACATGCAGACATCGGGGGGCAGGTTCTGCATTATCACGCTGTAAGACTGACCAACAGCACGGACAACCATTCTGTGCCTCAGTGCAGGAAAATTCATGTGAACTCTGAACTTTTAAAAAGTATTTTTAGATTTCATGCTTTCATTAATCAGTGCAGAACCAGACACCCCTAAATAGTAAAAATGAATGACAGTAGGTAATAAAAAAATTGCTATTGGTGAGCTGAGTTGTGCATTTGTGCATTTAAACACATGCATGAAGCAGACAGCGCACATACAGCTAACATGCCGACCTGCAGGCTTTTATTCTTCGTGACTACTGATCTGATAGGAAGACATAACATTGTTTTAAGGAGATACACTCGAACCCTCGTAAAGATTCATTTCACTCACATATTTGCCTTTGACACTATCTCTCTTCTGTGAATAATCAACCCAAACAACATGTGACTGATATCCTATCAGCTCTGATGGATTACATACATTTAACCATAATGTTATTAATCACTTACAGAAATTTGCAAACACAGTCTAAAGCTGCCATGTCAGATTTGTGCTGTATACTTGCATAAAAGGACAGTTCATATATTGGCTGCAGAGTTGTGTTCCTTATTTTGAATGGAACCATGTGGGACCCGCCTCTTGGAACCGGTTACTCATGAAGATGGAATCCGCAGATGTTGTTTTGAGCAGTTAATGCAGGAACTATTGTAGTTGTCCTGTTCAGCTCACGAGTATGTGAAAATACTCCTTTTAGGTATTTTAAATTGTGTAGCAAGGTTGGAGTCTTAGTAAAACACTGTACAATACATCTGTCTTTATTAGGAAGTAATACACAGACTTGAGTCTTAAGTGGTACTGAAGTACCAACTGTATAGCCACATCTTCATTGTAAAGTAAAATTTACTGCAAAACTGCAGATTAAAAAAATCTGTAACTTGGTTCACGTGAAAGTGAATGTAGAGGATTGACAGGTGTGCTCTTTTGTAAATGTTATCTATAGTGCATGGTTAGTTTTTTTAGTCATATTTACATGTTCTTGGACATTAAACACAACTGTATTTGAAGGAAAGAAAATACTCCATAGTTCTGATGAACACAGTGCATTTTTCTGTCACTAAGCCCTTTACTGCATTACAGAAGCAAATCTGAAGCCAACTGTGACACTTTAATATTAACACGTTACATCTGAGTGTGAAGAAGTGGCTTTACACCTATAACGTGGGCATGGGGCGCATGCATAAACACCTTCATACATGATGAAAAGGAAAAACTCAGTCCAAGAAAATCCCGCCTAAAATTTTCTTCATTAAAATCTGTCATAATTCCTACACTGTGAACTCATTCCTAACATTTTTTAGCGCTCTAACCACGTTTTTGAAAGAATGGCAATAATCTAGATGGGTAAATAGAAAAATAATAAGTAGATATTTTTAAATTACATAATGTATTTGCCTCTTGTGCCAAAGCAGTAAGCAGTTTTTTAGTTTAGGTGATGCCAAGTTTAGGTTTACAGTTTTATTTGTTATGCAGTGATTTTGGCGTGTGCTGCAAGGAGTTCAAAGAGCAATGATCAGAAAGTATTATATCATTTTGTGACTTCACGGCACAGGTATTAAGATGCACGAGTAAATGAAATCTGGTCTCTGTGTAGTTTGGTGGCAATGCACTTTGCTAAAAATAATGAAATTATTTCTCATTTTTAGCTGCAAAAATGTCTTTCTAGAGTTAATATTTGATGACATAACTCTTTGACTTTCTGAAGCAGGCCTGTATTTCAACATTTAGTCAAAAGACAACAATGTGGGTCATCGTGCTTCATGTGTGTCTGAGTATGTCTGGCTTAATATTCATCCGCACTGACCCAATGACCTCACCTGGACCTAAGCTTGTCTTTCAGTGTACATATTACTGTATTTCCTAGAAGACGTTTGATGTTTAATCCATATTTGTGCGCTGCCACACTCAGTAGGTGGTTAAATACCTGGTTTTGTTCCAACAGTAACATTAAAACTTCAAATGACGCAAGTGGTTAAGATGTTGTAACTTACATGTGTTTGATGCTGGCGTTGTCACGTAGGCTGTTGACCCTTACATGGGAATGGGGGGGTGCAGAGATGTGGTTAACCATTATGTGTCCTTAAAGCTGCTGGCTGCTCCACGTGTGTGCCAAATGTGAGTAAGGATTGTTTTCTTTATTTTTTATTCTTCTTTCTGCAACATTGGGGTGTCATTTAGGAAATATTGGTTTTTCCTAAGGATGCGCCGACATATTGGCTGGATATCAGTATTGGCTATTATCTGTGCTGCTGACAGCTGCTGATGACAGCGGTTGATTTTTGATGTGAAACCAGTGGATTAATTTTGCACTCCCTTAATGTTCAAAGGTGTGTTATTAAGAGCTTAAAGTAAAACTTTCAAGTGTTCGAGTGTCCCAGCGCAAAAAAGGGAAAAATACACAAAAACAGAATCAACAAAATAATTATTAGCATTAGCTGCCAGTCAAATTGGTGTTTCAAATATTGGTATTGGCTAATCACAATTGGTGCGTCCTTATTAAGTTGAACTTAAGTGAGTTAAAGGAGCATTTTAGTTTAGGTCCTTTTTGGTTAGTTAATAATTGTATAAAGGTAAAGTGTAGTTGGGATTAGTACTGCTGAGAAAAGCAATCAAGCTTGTGCATACAGTGCTATGACAAATATTTGCCCCCCCCCCTTCCCAATTTCTTTCTTTCTTTGTTTTTGCATATTTGGCACACTTCAGATCATCAAACAGTTTTTAATGTTAGTCAATGATAACACAAGAAAACAGTTAAAAAAGCTATGAAGTAATTTATTAAGAAAAAAACTACCCAAACCTACCCTGTGTAAAAAAGTAAGTGCACCCTGTAGTTAAATCATGAATTAACTGCCAAGTTCAATTTCACTGGCCACGCCCAGGTCTGATTACTGCCAGACCTGTTGAATCAAAACATCCCTTAAATTGAACCTGTCTGGCAAAGCAAAGGAGATCCCAAAAGGCAGCACATCATGCCACCATCTAAAGAGACTCAAGAGCAGATGAGAAACAATGTAACTGACATCTGTCAGTCTGGCGGAGATTACAAAGTTGTCCAGTTGAGCCGCTGTCCACAAATGAGAACAGTTGAACAGTGGTGGACCTTCTCGGGAGTGGTCGGCCTACCAAAATTACCCCGAGAGCATCGACAGCGTATCCAGGAGCTCACAAAAGAACCTAGAACAGCATATAAAGAACTGCAGGCTTCATTTGCCTCAGTTAAGGTCAGTGTTCATGATTCAACGATAAGAGAATGAGCAACAATGGCATCCATGGGAGAGTTCTACGGAGAAAACCACTGCTGACAAAAAGAACATTTGCCAAAAAAAAATCTTCATGATCCCCAAAACTTTTAGGAAAACACTGAGTGGTTGAACTTTTTGGAAGGTTTGCGTCCCGTTACATCTGGCATAAAACTTAACACACCAAAAAAAACATTGTACAAGAGTCAAACGTGGCGAATGTCCAGGTATCAGTTCATGCCCTGGGGCATGATCTGATACACACCAGCAGGTCCACCTCTGAGATCAGGAAGGGGGCAAATACTTTTTCACAGCACTGTTATGCATACTTGAAGGGGTTGCATAATAACCGGCTCTCTTTACACACACACACACACACACACACACACACACACACACACACACACACACACACCTTAGCAATACCAGAAACTACAATTTGTTATTCTGAAGGTGCATCAGTCTTGGGTTTTGGTTCTGTTCTGTTTCACATGTGTTTGACAAAAAGAATGTTTTGTGTCAGTCTGGTTTTTGAAACTATTTTACTTCCTCTCTGGGGGATTTTTGACTGTGACCCAGTTTTTGTGGATTGTGCTAGTCGGTCTAAACCAGAGCCAGATGCCTGCCGTGAACTCAGCAAACTGTTCCCATTGGCAAATGTTTAATTGACCTTTTGCAGTCTGTGCTGCCTCTGCAATAACTGACCAGCGTGATTGAGTAAGGCTTCAGCTCCAAGTCATTTCATGGCCCTACTGTTGCAAATCTAAATATGCTGGATGGTGAATTCTGTGACCGAATTATTTTTATGATTGTTTTTGTTTGTTTGTTTTACATGTAAACAAAAATGTTTATCACGGTGATTACGGGCACGACGTATATATTTGTGTACAGGAAAGATTTTGCTCATACCCTGAACTCTCACAGATGACAAACTTTGTGAACAAAATTACATTTTTTTTATTCAGCTCTCCATTCCTCACACATGAAGCTTCTTTGTCTTTACCACACTCAGTTTTGCCTGCTAAATACTATGAATGTGTATACATCACTTGTATAGACCTTTTAATGCACCTTTACGTACGTCTGTATGGTTGTGTGGTTATACTGTATTCAGTGGATTTGAATTTGCTGTTAAACAATTCAAAATAATTTGATTGTAGAAATTTCTAATTAAACGGAGAACAAATCTGAGCCTGTCTCATTTCATGTACAATAGATGGATACATTAATGTGCGTAATCATTGTTACTCAGTTACACACTTCTTCCCGCTTAGCTTGGAAAACACACGCTGAACTTTAGTCAAAGTAAAACCCATTTTGATTTTGGCAAATATGTTTCAGCTTGGTAGCCTCCTTTTTTGGACAAGGTTGGGTGAAGGAAAAAAAAAAAAAAGAGTGTGCAGTGTGTAGTTACCCTCTCTGTATAAAAGTCTGTGTTCGGGTGGTGCTCGTCCCATTTGACAGGCACAGGAAGATCGAGGTAAGGAAAAATAATGCACTTTGTTTTTTCTTTGTTTTATATATATATGTGTGTGTGTTTTGTTTTTGTTTGTTTGTTTATCACTATTAGAATCACTATGGTCCAATAATATTAAGGAAGTCATTTCAAAGTTTGAGGGCTTTTCTTTCTTTTTCTAGGAAGTAAAAATCTTTTATGACAGATTCTGAGATTAAGAGTTGATCGAGCTCAGCCATGTAAAGTATGGCTAAATCATTAAGAGTTTTAAATTGCTGACAGAAGTGCCCTCGAAGCAGTCCGAGGGGCAAAGAGACCACCACGCGAGCTTCCTTTCTCGCTCTGAGAAAAGTCTGGAGCATTTTAAATGAGCTGGAAGCAAGTCTTAAGTTTCCTCCTTAAATAGGAAAACATTTCTTTTCCTCTTTTTTTGTTTACATTTAGTTCTTGTCAGGTGAAAATAATACAAGCTGCAGAATTAAACCTTTAAGCAGAGCGCTACAAACATTCACTGAGTGGAATTCAAAGTTGCACATGTCTGGTTTCAGGTCCATCATGGTGCACAGAGTAGCAGTGATCGGTGCAGGCCCCTCTGGTCTGTCCAGCATAAAGGCTTGTCTGGACGAGGGAATGGAGCCGACCTGCTTTGAGAGCAGTGATGACATGGGTGGACTGTGGAAATTCAAGGCAAGCCCCCGTTTAAGAAGGCAAACGCGATTGATGGGGATTTTGCGGCGATGCCCCCAAACTGATCATGTGAAACAGAATGAGATTGTTTGCTGTCTTTTAAAACCGTTTCTCTGCAGGAAGTGTCAGAGCCCAACAGGGCCAGCATCTACCGCTCACTTACAATCAATATCTCAAAAGAGATGATGTGCTACAGTGACTTCCCCATTCCCGCTGATTATCCCAACTACATGCACCACTCTAAAATCCTGAAATACTTCAGGATGTATGCAGACCACTTTAAACTCCTGAAGCACATTCGCTTCCAGGTAATAATGATAATCACATTTTTAAAAAGACGGGCAGAATAGAAGAAAAGTATTTTGGTGACTTTTGACCGATATCTGAAAAGCTGAATCTTCCTGCATTTATGTTTCAGACCTCAGTGAAGAGCGTGAGACAGACTCCAGATTATTCCCGCACCGGTCGGTGGGAAGTGGTGACTGAAAATAAAGAGGGGCAGGAGGAGAAGCATGTCTTTGATGCAGTTATCTGCTGCTCTGGTCACTACACCTACCCTAACCTCCCACTCAAAGATTTCCCAGGTAACATGTTTTGCACACATACCAACTGTGCTTGGATTAAATAACCGCCTTGTTTTTAATACCTCGTTGTGTGTTAGAATCTTTTTCCATATGAAAATGTTGTGTTGCAGGAATTGAGACATTTGAAGGAAAATACCTCCACAGCTGGGACTACAAAGGGCCTGAAGACATGTACGGGAAAAGAGTGGTGGTAGTCGGGATCGGTAACTCCGGGGGCGACATCGCTGTTGAGACCAGCAGAGTTGCAGAGCAGGTTGAGAACGCCGTCTTCTTTTGATTAAAAAAAACAAACTCATGTACGACCTTTGCTGAGCTCTTTCATTCTGCAGGTGTACATAAGCACTCGTCGTGGTGCCTGGGTCATCCGCCAAGTTTCCGACAACGGCGTGCCGGTCGACATGAAGTACACCACGCGCTTCATTCACATCCTCTTCCAGCTATTCCCCATTAACTTCTTCAACTGGTTTGGTGAGAAGAAACTCAACGCCATGTACGACCACACCATGTATGCACTAAAACCCAAACACAGGTGCGTGCTGTCAAGCCCACATCAATTGGGCCAAGGCAAATGAGCTCAATCGCAGGGAATTAGTTCCCCATATTATATAACAGACACTGTACTCTAAGTTTTCTGCTTCCTCATAGGCTCTTCAGTCAGATCCCAGTGATCAACGATGACTTACCGATGAAGATTCTGTCTGGGGCAGTCGTCATCAAACCAAACGTGAAGGAAATCCGAGGCTCCACTGTGGTGTTTGATGACGGCAGTACTGTGGAAAAGGTCAGAGAAGTGTCTTCTACGACATTCTCAGAGGTCCGTGTTCACTGCAAGCTCAGTTTAATCCCGTCTCTCTTTGGTGTCACAGGTGGACACCCTTGTGTTTGCCACAGGATACAATTACGGCTTCTCCTACTTGCCAAATAATGCCATGTACAAGTCTGGGCACCGTGTGGGTCTGTACAAGCATGTATTTCCGCCAACCCTCGAGCATCCCACTCTGGCTGTTGTGGGTTTCATTCACGCCCTTGGAGCTATCATGCCTCAAGCTGAAATCCAGGCCCGTTGGGTCGCACGTGTTTTCAAAGGTAAGGTAGTCAGTTTAATACCTGATGTTAGCATACATACTGCTTAAGCACAGGTGAGTCCATTTTCTTCTGTCTCCTCCTCTTTTTTGCCATCTAGGACTTAAAAAGCTTCCATCAAACCAGACCATGGTCAAGGCTGTTGAAAAGGATACGAAGAACATTGAGAAAAGGTAAATATTTATTTGTCTTGTTAAATGCTGCAACCTTTGTTTTAACATTATCCCTTCTTCTTCTTCTGTTATATTCCTGTGGTACGCATGAAAATCAATATTATATATATATATTCACTAAGTTACTCTGAGTAACTTTCAACAAGAAGCAGTGTAGTGAGGAATTCACAGGAACAAAGAAGCCAGATCTTATTTATATGGGGGGCCCGCCGCATCATATTACACTGTTGCCGGGCAGAAGTTAAGTTATCCTACATAGGTCAAACGCAGTTCAAGTAGCAGATGGGGCAAGACAATCTGTTTGGAGGAGGAGATGTAAAACAGGACCCCGTCTCAGCTGGGGAGGTTCTGCATGCCTGCAATTCGTCAAGGAGTTAAGCATAACGTGGGTCGTAAGAGAAAGAAAGCTGAATCTTTGGATATAACAAGATAATCTCCAGCAGTTGGTGATTCTCTTTGGGTTCTGCATACAAAAGATGTTTTGAAAACTTAAGTTTGGCCAGAAGGCAACAAAACGTGGTGACTTGTAGACTCTCTGGGAGCAATTATAATATCAAGCCTCTCTGAGTGCAAACAAGAAATGCTTTATACTCTTATATCTTACACTGGTATACCATACTAATGTCATTGTGCAGTAATGCTTTTTCGTTTTGTTCTCTCTACAGTTACATTGTGTCAAAGCTGACCCCCCTGCACGTGGATTTTGTTTCCTACATGGATGATATAGCTGGAGAGATTGGTGTGAGGCCAAGTCTCCTCTGGCTCTTCTTCACAGACTACCCACTGTTTAAGAGAGTTTTCTGGGGGCCCGTTTCCGCCTACCAGTACCGGCTGATGGGACCAGGGAAGTGGGAGGGGGCCCGCAGGGCAATCTTCACCCAGTTTGATCGCATGTTCCAGCCTCTAAAAACCAGAAAGGTCCGCTTCTGCACTCCTTAATTCTTCTGTGTTGCAGTTCCACATGATTTAAACATGAAGTTATGCAAATTAAACATTCTCACGTTGCCTTTTCCAGTTGGAAGTGGAAGAGCCCTCCAGTGCTCGCCGCCTGCTTAAACTGAGCTTGACTCTTATGACTGGAGGAGCTGCCATCTACTACTTTCACACTCGCAACCCAGATGTTATCCCCACCCTGCTGTCCAACATGCGTCCACAAACAGTCTGAAGAAGCCACGAACAACGAGAACTCTGAAACACCATCCATCCATTCTCTTCCACCTATGCTGCTCAGGGTCGGGGAGGGTACACCCCGTACGGGTCACCAGCCTGTCGCAGGGCCAACACAGAGAGACAGACAGACATTCACACCTACGGGAGTCACCAATTAACCTAACCCCCATAACTGACTCTAAGACATACCAAATAAAATACAATAAATACCATATCTGCTGTTTTTGTATCTCTTTACAATATCCAGTTCAGTATTCCTGTTTTTTAATCATTCACATAATTACAGAGTGGCCGTCTAAGCTGCTGATTGGTGCAGATGTATTATTCTATTTTTATATTTAATCTATTTAAATGCATAAATTGGTCAATTGCTTTTTTTAAATGTAATTTAGAGGAAAAGAAATAAAGTGACACATTTAGCTGCAACACCTTTACAGCACATTCCCTGCATCAGTCCTGACACAGGAACTGAGGCTGACAGTGGATATAAAGGGCGATTGTAGATTAGTCGCATATGAACGTGAATGACAGATTAGCTAATCTTCTTTATTATTTCACTCTTCTTTATTATTTATTTTATTGACAGATTTCCTAGATTATTACATCTCAAGAACAATAACAGTTAAAAAAGACTTATTCAGATCATATTTCAGGTCATCATGACCTCAGAGCGAGTCCTGTGTGAATAAAACAGCATATAACACATAATGATCTGAACGTCGTCTGCAGCTCCAGTGAAAATTAAACAAAAAAATAAAACACCTCCTGAGTCCCAAGTTGCTAATGCTGCAGTCAGATAGTAAATGGCTGACACCACAACATTTTGATTGTATAATGAAAATAAGGACTTATTAAAATTACAGCAGTGTACAGTTTGCACTACTCAGTAATCTATTAATAGATAAATCTGAGTGGGCTCCCTGTAGTTATAACACGAGCTCTTCTGGTTTTTAACTAGTTTTGAACTAGTGCAGGGCAAAAGATCAGCTCGAGCAGACGGTAACTGAACCGCACGACCTCCGAAAGGAAATGTTGACTTAAAGAAAAAGTGTCCTCTCCCCGCGCTGGTGAAAAACCCTTTTGACCGCTGGGTCATCTGCAAAATTTCCATGCACTTCACCACACTGAACAGGCGTCTGAAAACGTGCACTCCCCAGCATGTTGTGCTGTGCATTATGACAAATTAATATGAAGACGTTTTTTGGTAAACTAAAATCATAAAAAGAGGTTTGCCTAGCACATCAGTTTGACAGTGCGCTGAGCCTGAAACCATAAAGAAAAGTTTTAACGTGAGTGTATTCAGACTTGTCCCAGAATTCAAAGCTTTTATTGCTTAAGAGTTACTAAATAATATTGTTGTGTTTATTTATTTGTGCATAATATTGATGAAATAGTGAAGTCAGCAATCTAACAACACGAACTGTGTTGTTTTGCTTTATTATTGCACTGAACTTAAACTGAACATCAGATTTGGTTTCACTGCCAGAGTGGAAATTTCCATCGCGCTGGGCAAAGTCTGGTCCTCTCTGTCGGTGCTGCTTTTCTGTCCTCGGTGCACTTTTTTCCTCTACTATTATCTCTCCGCTACCTTATACGCTCCCTTTGATTTTCTGATATGCTCGCAGCTTATTCTTTTTTCTTTTTTTTCCGCTGTTCAGAAGTTTTTTTTCTTTTTTTTTAAACAGCAGAGTATGCTGTAAAAGCAACCAAAACTAATTTCCCCTCCCAGGACGCCTGGCCTCACGATCTAAGCTTAATGCGTTAAAGAATTGAGGCGAGGTGAGATCATCTCCCTGCATTAGGACACCCAGCACGAGCGCGAAGAAGAGGGCATCGGGGCCATTTTTCTTAACCCGCGAACCTTCTGACTCCGATTTTTACAGCGGGTTATGACGTCTATTAATTCATTACTCTGAGATTTTAAGCCATCTGTGAGCTATGGCCAAATCAAACTGGGCGCACAGTCGTGGAACAGCTGGCTGTCAATCATTTACTTATTTGACGGCGTGCACGTGCGTTCACGCCACGCAGAGCATCACTCAGTTTTATTGCCTCTGATCAAACAGTGTTTTCCTTGTTGCATTACTTTTACAACCAGATCGCATTTTTCCTACCTTTTTGAAAAGGTAATCAAACGATATGCTAATTAAACCGTCCAATTAGCTTCATCAGCTACAAAGGATTCTGGGTTAAAGGCGTCATAGGCTGCCGGTTACGCACATGGGGCGATAACTGCTTTATCGAGTCATCCGAACTAAGACCGCCCCCATTACAGCGCATGCTATAGCATTATTTTATTAATAACTTTTTTTTCTAAATGTTTCTTTGAAAGAAAAAAAACATTTATGGTCAAATAGAATACATTTATAGAGTAATGCCTCCTTTCTAATCGATCACGGAGAAAACGTTTGGCGTTCTCATCCCTGTGTTGGGGAGGGGGAAAGCGTGCAGTCGGCCGCTGTCTCAGTAGGACTATAAAAGTCGGTGCTCTGATGATTCTCTTCCCTTTTTCCAGACACAGAGCCAACAAACACACAAGAATCAAGGTAAGAAAGAAAGCTGACATCCTTGGATTTTTTTTCTACAAACAAAACACGCACACACGCTTTTTTGTGTGTGCAGGACAAGTGAATTTATATTTTCTTTAGATTTATAACCCCTGGATTTTCTGCATTTGCAGGGGCTGGTTCCCACATGTGCACTAAAACAATAACTGCATGATAGTAGTAGCTGAGAAGTCCTACAAAATGAAAAAGAAAATTAAACTACCCAAATATTAAGTTTTGCTTTTGCATTTTGCATTGCTTTACTGTGCGTGGTTGCAATAAAGAGATAATCTGTGAAATGCAGAGCTGCAGAAACGAATGCTGAAAAATACAGAATAGCTTAGACATTCACAGCAAAAGTAAGGTTTCAACAGACTGCCCACTAAAATGACTGCAGAGCAAATTGGTTGAGTAAAGGGTCATTCCAAAGGGTCATTCCAAAGTTTCAGTGCTATTAGAGCTGAATCACCTTTGGCCTTCATACAGGTTCTAGGAACTGACAAAGTTTTATGACAGAAGTGGGGACTAAGGGTCAGCGTGCAGTATCCTGGGAGTTCAAAAATATATATGGGGCTAAACCTATTTGTGTTTAATATGCAATTAGCAATATGTTGCAATGGGGGACAGTTTGTTCTGCATACTGGTTTTACTCTAAAGCACCTAAAGTCCTCTGAAAACGTAATAATTCAGATATTGTAGACAGCTGCTGTTCTCTGTGCAGTGAAGCCTGATTTTATGCTTACAGAAAAAAATTCAAAACCAAAAACAAACTCTTTATACTCCACTTATCTAGTAACCAAAATACAGTATTTTCTAAGACAATATTATATATCTGTGCCTCATGACTACCATAGTCACATGTCATAGTGACACGTGACAATGTAAACTAATCCCGTGCATCACTTCTCTACAGTGCCCTGACAA
>JAVDPK010002718.1:127196-139480 GCA_034780415.1 Cichlasoma orientale | reverse complement strand
TTGTTTAACGTTTATGTACCAAATAGGCTCTAACATATATAAACATGGCAACATTTACATGGATTTTAAATAAACAAGAGCTTTTACAGAAAGGCTATAACACTAAAGACACACAGTGTCTTCTCCTAAGAACTCAAGATTAACACAATTACCTTAAATAATATGCAAATGAATTTACAAATATTATGCTTTACTCAATATGATGCTGTCCCCTACCTGTATTATAATAATCTCTTACCCGTGGTATTTTTTGCTGTAGATCAATCCAAAGATAACTCCATATATGACAATGAACACAATTACAACATAGAGGTAAGATGTTGTTCTGTAAATGGTGGTGGGGACTTTATGTTCTTCTTCAACTTTATAAAAACAAACAAACAAAGAAAATCAGAACAGTAACACAGATACTCATAAATTATAAATGAACATCATAATATTAACCGTGTGTAACTTATTCTTAATATTAAGTGATTTTTGTTGTCGTTGGTTATATCGCTTTACACCAAGTTTGTTCATTTATTTCTTTTCTCTGAAATAAGGTACGACTGCAGTTGTGATGTACCCACAGCTGCATGATATAATGCATTGTCAGTTATAAAATATATTAAATAAATCCACACTTTACCTTCCACAGTTACATTAAGATGGAGCTTATCAGTTCCTCCATTATGTACACATTCACAGCTGTAGTTTCCGCTGTCCTCTGGTGTTAAATTTGTCAGGTGGAGAAACACAGTCTGATTTTCTTTCATCAGTGTGAACCTGGAGTCACATTTAAGAATAAAGTGATGTCCATGTTGATATGTCAGACGACACTCTTCTCCTCTGCTCCTCTCGGTGTGAATCTTACACACTATAAGTGTGATAACGTTCAGCGTGTCGTTGGTGCATATTTGAGTGACATCTGGTTCTTTACTGATAGTTTTCACAAGGAGCTCCTGGGTACCTGCAATTGTTAAAATGGAAGTCAGTTCAGTGTGAAATAAAGTGGGTTATCATATTCTGTATCTGTATAATACATGACCAACAGTAATTGGTAATAAAATTTTCCCTCTGAATCAACAGCAACACTGTACGTCAGTTGTATTTTTTTTTTTTTTAAAAAAAGGAGTTTTTGCACAATACCTTTGTTGTCCGTACAGAAAGTCAGCAGCATTATCAGAGCAAGCCACAGTTTCCATCTGCCCATACTGGTCAATACAACTGAACAACTGTTTAACCGCTGATTGAAGTCAACACTGCAGTGCAGTGTTAAAGACGTATACACCCTCTTACACATATACACCCCAACCTCAGATTCTCAGCTTTCACAGAGGTAAGGGCTGGTGTCATGGAAGGAAGCGGCAACAGTTTTGCTTTAATGTTACAACTGGAAGAGAGAAAAAATCCATAAAATAGAAAATATATTCTGGCTGAGGAACAAAGGTAGCAACACTCATTTGCATATTCATTTAAAGGACTTTATGATTACGTTTGATGTCTTGTTTAATGAAATTCAGGAAGAAAAAACTTACAGTTTCTTTCAGAATTAAATGTTCAGTCAAAAGGATTTTCTTGTTTACAATAATAGTGTACAAAACAAATTGGTCATTATTCCAGAAACTGTCATGGTCCTGTGCCGTTGGCCAGTGTATTGTGTCCTTTTTTCCTTGAGGTTCTATTTTTGTTATGTTTCTGCTCTGTTTCTAACTTTGCCCACAGTTTAAATTCCTAGTTTGTTATAGTTTCTGAATCCTGTTATTAGTTATTGTATTTCATTCATGTTTCCCTTTGTTGTTCTTGTCTTCCCAGTGTCTCTGTGTTCCAGCGTCTGTCATGCACCTCTGTGTCATCATCCCTTGTTCTGTATTTACTTGTATTCCCTCGTTGTGTTAAGTCTGCATTTGTATAATGTTTGCTCTCTTCCTGTTTTATTTTGACAGTCTGTTCCCTGTGTGTTGTGTTGTGTTCAGTTTTGCTTCCCCTGTCTCGTTAGTCTTATTCGGTCCACCTGTCCTTCCCCATCTCCTTCCTCTTGTCTCACTACCTCATGTGTGTATTGTCTACGTTTTTCCCTGTCCTTTCTTGTGTCGTTGTTAGTGTTGCCTTGAAGCTGCGTGTGGTCACTGTTCACCCGCCAGGATGCCCAGCTCCAGTCTGGGCATCCTGAGCAATCAGAGTAACCTGTATTTTCAGCGTCTTCAGATCCTCTGCATCATCATATACAACTGCTTCATCAGCTTCAGGATCTTCTAAATCTTTTGAGTCACCTGCATCAGCTCCGTCACTTGCTTCATCTGACCTAATGTCATCGTCTGCTTCAGCATCTGCAGCATCTGCATTATATTCAGAGTCTTCAGCAGCACCAGCACCTTCAGAACCCTGTCATCAATTCTCTGAGTCTTCTGTGTCACAGCCTCCACTCAGTCATCTTCTGCATCTGCTTCATCTACAGTATCTGGACAGCCCTCAGCTTCACCTTGTCTGCCATCTGAGCCACCTGCATTGTCTGGTCAGCCTCCAGCATGGGGTTCGAGGATCCTTATTGTCCTAGGTTTGAGCCAGTGCCAGTGGGTCCCGCTTCATCCGTTTTCCCCCCTCCGCCCAAGCATCCAGAGGGTCATGACTGACCTTCTCATGTGCTTTGTCTCTGCTGCTGGCCACCTGGCTGGCCCCCGAATCAGTTTCACCTCCACAGTGGACCTCGGCCTCTAGGTTTGGCGCCTCGGCCTGTGCCGCCTCCTGAACTGCTTTGTCTTCCCCACCGGTCTCCGGGCCGGCCCCCTGAACTATTTTTGGCCTCTGTTCGGACTCACCTCCCGGTGTTCTGCTTTGGACTTTTTTTTCTCCTGGCCAGTTTTCGTTCTGGCTGGCCTGAGCAACCCCACAACTGTTCTTTTGGACTCTGCTGCTCCTTTGTTTTTGTTTTCTTTGTTAACTTTTGTTTTGTCTTGGTATTTGCATTCCTAGTTTGTTATAGTTTCTGAATCCTGTTATTAGTTATAGTTATTGTATTTTATTTGTTGTTAGTTATTGTATTTTATTTGTTGTTGTCTTCCCCGTGTCTCTGTGTTCCAGCGTCTGTCTTGCACCTCTGTGTTGTCATCCCTTGTTCTGTATTTAGTTGTATTCCCCCGTTGTGTGCTTTTGTATCATGTTTGGTCTCTTCCTGTTTTATTTTGACTGTTTCCTGTGTGTTGTGTTCAGTTTTGCCTCCCGTCTCGTTACTGTTATTCAGTCTACCTGTCCTTCCCATCTGTTTCCTCTTGTCTCATTTCCTCGTGTGTATTTATATAAATTGTCTGCATTTCCCCTGTCCTGTTGTCGTTAGTGTTCCCTTGAATCTGCGTGTGTCTTTTCCCCTTTTTGTTCTCCAAGGCTGTTACATTATAGTCTAATGACTTTCCTTGGATTTGGGATTTGGGGTTTTGTGTTTTTGGACACTAGTAAAAAATGGTGATGGGCAAATGAGGCTTTTGTGACGCACTGAACTATTTGCGCCAAGTGTTTCGGAAATGGATTAATTACTCGAAGCTTCAATTACAGCGCCCTCTCCTGGAGAAGTGCAACGCTTTTTAATCACACCTCAATAATCCACCTTACTTTAGCAGAAGCCTCTTTTCATTCTTTGAGACAGGCCCATTATGACAGGATATCATGATATCGTTTTCTTTTTACAAATAAAGATAGATGAATGTTTGCAGTGTGTTTAAGGAGAGCGTGCTGGGAAAACATGGCATACATTCTGTGTGTTTGTGTAACTACAGTACGGTGTGATTCTGTGGTGTTTTTTATTGAGACCTGTAAGAGACATGGGAGAAAAGAAGTGTGTGTGTGTGTGTGTGTGCGCGCGCACCATCGAGTAAACGAGTAAAGGCATGAGAGCGAGACAGTCAGCCAGGTTCATTCCTTCATGCATATATAGTTTTAAAGTATTTACGGCCAACAGGAACCACTGAGTTATGAATTAAAGACACCTTTTGCTGCCAATCTCTCGCAAAACTTTTTTGGGTCTCTGTAGTTTTTGGATTGGATCTTTTTTTGCTCTCAGCAAGATGTGGTTATGTTTGGCACAATAGTGCACTCAGATCACTATTCTGCTTGCAAGAACTGCCAGACATGACAGGCTTTAAAAAAAAAAAAAAAAAAAAAAGATGTGGTGGTGTCAGCAGTGAATTACCTGACTGGAGAGTGAACCAGTCAGATGATTCGGGAATGAAGCAGTTGCTGGATTGGACGTCATATGTCATGTGATATGTGATTTTTTTTTGCCCCAAAGCAAGCTTTGAAGCAGTGGTTCTATGGACTTGTAAGCTCAGGGTTCGAAGTGCGCATCGAAGCTTCAGTGTCACACTGCCATCTCCAGCAAAAGACTCAGCATTAAAGCTGTGGAAAATTCAGCTCTCTTCCTGCGTTTGGGTCCTACCCTGCCTGCCACACAGCCGACATGTAACGATCATTTACTACATGCAGTATGTGAGACTGGGCAGTAAAGGAGCTCCACAGGACTATGCTGTCTCCATTCCTGTTCACCTTGTGCACCTTAAAGTTTCAGTGCAACTCCGGGGCAGGCCACCTACAGAAATACACTCACATGTCAGCAGTGGTTAGACGGACTGGACGAGGAATGATCTAATGAATAAGACTCTGTAGTTCATCAATTTTAGAAGGAAAAGGACAACTACATGCAAAGGCCACACAAGGGGGCTTGTGCAGGTTGCCTCACTCTGTATTATATGTGTTGTATAAAATTTTTATTGTTGTTGTAAAATTCCAAGTAACTCCTTCATAAAGGTTTCTGTAGAAGAAATAGTTTCCAAACATACAGGGTGCTAAACTGCTTCATGTGGGTCGCTACAAGTATTGTCAGGAAGCGTGAGTCATACTGAAAGCCGTAGCTTTTTGCTTCACCACAGTACCCTCAGCCTCTCTTACTACAGACCCTCAAAAACCTCTTGTTAACATGTGCATACAAGACCTACTTCAAAAGACATATTTGCTTGTCTTTACTGAAAAAACACAAAGCACAAACTGATCATCATGTGGCTCCAAAGCATTATTCTGTATTCAGTAATGCCCACAAGTTTCCCCTAATCTTCCGATTGAATGTATATGTACGAAAAGGCAGTTTGTTTGAGGATGTCACACATTTGAGTTTTAGAATCTAGAGAATGTTACAGAGATTTTATCATTTCATGCCAAGTGTAAAAATTTATTGCCACACTGCTTTTGGCATATCATATAGTAGGTGCCGATCATTTGTAATGAATTTCCAACGAGTGTGTTCGCCTACACTTCTCAACTGTTTATTTTCTAACATCCGTGGGGGTCTATTGCAGCAAAGTTCATCATGCTGCTGTTTGGAGAAGATCACTTGTGAGATGCTTAATTGCAAATGTATTCATATTAAGTTTTAAGAGTTTCACTTACAAACAGGCTCACAGGATTATCCAGACAACATTATCTAAAGGATATTCTGGACACAGGCTGTTAGTCTCTAAAATCTCGGCTGGGTTTCACAGCTATAGGATTTCCAAATTGAACAAAACTAGCAGTTTGTTTAGCAAATAAAAAACTAAGGGGGAAAAGGAGGTCTATTAAAATCCAGGTGGCTTGGACGCATCAAACATTTGTGTTCCGGTTCCTGTAATTTGTTTATCTGCGTGCTGAACATCAGTGAAGTGCAAAGGAGTTGAATGCGTGCAAAGAGAGGAAGTTGAAGCAGGAAGCATGAGATGGTGTAAGGTCAAGGTGACAATTCATTAGCTACTGCTGAAACAACCAACAACCTGTAACTGCATCACTCTTAAACAGATGCAGAATGTTGTTTCTCGTAGTGGGTTACAGTCGAATCTCAGTGTGCATCGAGACGGTATCTGGATGAGGCTGTTTTAAATAAATTTTAAGAATATTTAGATTATTACTTTATTGCTACAACAGCTTCGTACATGTAGGTATTTCACAAACTCAATATGGGATCTCAAAAGTCCAAAAAAAGTCAACATTTTATTTTTATTATACAACACGGCATGCTTTCTTCTTAAAACACTGAAACTTATATTTTCACATTTCAAAAATTAAACGTGAACTACAATCCCTCAAAAATAATAAGAAGAAGAAATAGAAGTAGAAGAATGTGCATCATCTCTTTGCAAACATTTAAATAAATAGCATGTGTATGTTTTACAAAGTTAAAGCCCATAAATCACATTCTCTTTTTGGATGAAGACGTTGTACTGCTCAGTCTGTTCTGCTTCCTGCAAAATAAAAAAACACAAAGTTACAAAACTATATGCAAAGTAAACTGAACAGCAGACAAAAGTGCGCAACATTTTACCGTGTACAGTGCTGCACTTTCAAAAATGGTGATGGGCACCTGCTGCCTTCTGCTGAGAAAATAACATGCAAAAACAAAAAAAGGTCCTGGTTATAAATACTCTATTTGGCACTAAAATGCATCACCAATGATCCTGTTCCCTAGCTGTACAATAATAATCTCTCACCTCTGGCATTTTTTGCTGTAGATCAGTCCGACGCTGACTGCAGAGATGATGATGAATACAGGCGCTCCAATGACAGCAAAGAAGAAAAGCATTTCTGCAGAACTGTTGGTGGTGACATTATGTCCTTCTTCCATTTCTACAAAAACATTAGCAGGTTCTCATTGATTACAAAGTAACATTAGGAGACTACTCACTCCTAGACTGTCATGTAATATTACTTGTATAGTGTCGCTATTAAGTGTCTCCTCATATATTAAAATGCTGCACATTGCTTTACACTGGGATTTGTCAGTTTAGTTTTCTAAAAAAATGTCTTTGATAACTGCAGACATGTCAGTGTTGATTCATCACAGTGTTAACACTGCAGACAATATTCACAGGAATACATTAAGGGTCAATTATAAACAGTATTAAATCAATCCAAACTTTACCTTCCACAGTTACATTAAGATAAAGCGTATAAGTTCCTCCATAATATACACATTCACAGGTGTAGTTCCCGCTGTCCTCTGGTGTTAAATTGATCAGCTGGAGAAACACAGTCTGATTTTCTTTCATCAGCGTGAACCTGGAGTCACATTTATTCTCAAAGTCCTGCTCATGTCGATAAGTCAGACGACACTCTTCTCCTCGTCTCCTCTCTGTGTGAATCTTACACACTATAAGCGTGATAACATTCAGAGTGTCGTTGGTGCATATTTGAGTGACATCTGGTTGTTTACTGATAGTTTTCACAAGGAGCTTCTGGATATCTGCAATACATTAAAATGGAAGTCAGTTCAGTATGAAATAAAGTTACTAAGTTAGCACTTCTGGTACATAACCAACATGTATTAGTAAATACAGGTAATAAGCTTCCTTTAAAACCAAGATAAATTAACCATAAAACAACAACAATGTTGTACATACATTATACTTTATAAATAAAAGCAGCTCTTGCACAATACCTTTGTTGTTCGTACAGAAAGGCAGCAGCAGAAGCAGAACAAACAGTTTCCACCTACTCATACTGGTCAAAACATCTAAACAACTATTTAACTGCTGCTGGCTGTGTGCACTCTACTCTACTCTACTGTACTGTCCTCTACTCTAATGTATTGCAGAGTTACGGACATGTACACACCCTTATATTTTTCTGCAGCTCCCCAAACCTCAGATTCTCAGCTTTCACAGAGTTAAACGGAAGGAAGTACTTTTATGTATTAAAAGCATTTCCTTCATTTATGTTTTAAATAATTTTTAACTATCGCATTGATCAAATTCAAAAAGAAACCATTTTGAAGGAAGACCTAACACTGGTAAATTTAACTATTACATGTCAATGTGCTGTTGCTAAAAAAAAAAAACAGCCACATCACAACTCTTACCCCAAAGGAGGACGTGTCTGATAGAGGCTGATTTATACTCTATTTAACCGCTCTGTAGCAAAGAACAAATATGGAGGCATTTATTACTGTGCAATGGGCACATCTTGATTTTGCCAAATATTTCAAACCCGCAGCATGGCATTAATGTACACTTGTATTAAAACCAGGTAAAATCACACTCTGACCATTAATAATGGGTTTGCAAAATAAAATCTTCCAGACTACGATAAGTTTTATCTGCATGGATGAAAGATGAAAGATCTCCGCGTTCACAGCAAGACTGTTGTGGGGCTTCAAAAATAATATGGAAACTATGCATCTGTTAAATATGACTTTAATCGACACAAACAAACAGGAAGCTCCATATTAGTAAGATTTGTTTGAGTTTCACAGTTGTGGAAAGTGGATGTTTTCATGTGCAATTCACTATATGAAGTCTCATAATTCAGACAGCTCCAAATTTACATGAACACATCATTACATAAACCGCAAAAAGAAAATTGTTTTTAAATAAAAGCAAATGAAAGAAAAGAGCCTCTGTGCGCATTTGCTACCACCTGACTGACACATTAGCCACTTTAATCACTTTGTTTTCACCATAAGAATTGTTTGACCTTTGTGCACCTATGTGAGCAATGTGACAGCCTCACAGCCTGTCCAAGGTGCACCCGGCCTCTGAGAATTAGTCATTTCTAACGAATATCAAATGTTGGCAGTTAGTGGTAGTAGCTGAAATATCCAGATATCTTGTAAATAAAAAGTCCATGTGTTAGCTCATTAGTATTATTTCCAACTTAGTCCTTGATGGTTTCGTAGATTGCATAACCAGGATTTAAATCACACTCTTTTCCATCTGGTCCCTGAATATTAATGTACATCACTGTGACATCAGAGCTAGCGGGTCTGGATTTAGCATCATATTGGAGGCGGCCTGAGGCGATGGTTTCGTAGACATCACTGGTTGGTCTTTGAAGGCTCATGTAGGGGTCCTCCTCATCCTAAACAACATTTTAAGATTATAAAACGCAGACATGCTGTCTTTGAGCAATTTCAGAAGTACAAAACAGAACTACGTAAAACTCACCAAAGTCTGGAGAGTTTCAGATCTGGTAAAGTTACCTGATCCGGTTTCTCTGTTAGATTAAAAGCATCAGAGTTCATGGGGGTGAACAGTAAATACCACAAAAACATGCCCAGGCTAGCTATTTGTTCAACAACTCTGTGTTGTTTTAAAAGAAAGGAAAATTAAAACTAAAATCATGGAGTAAAAGCTTTCACCTGTGAGGAGCTCTCATCAGGATGCGACCACAGATGATCCCAGTTGCACTGATGAGCGTGGCAGCAGCGTAGATGATGATGATGACTGTAGCCATGAACTTCAAGCCGGAGAAAGGCCCGTCCTCTGCTAAATATTGCCACAAATATATATATATATATATATCTATAAATCAGAGGCAATTAACATCATTTTTACAGTAAGTCATCATTGCTGAAAAATGTAAAACTCACACTGTACAGTGATATCAAGGCTTAAAACTTGAGTTTGTGTTTCATACGAGCATTCACAGGTGTAGTTCCCGCTGTCCTCTGCTGTTAAACTGGTCAGGTGGAGAAACACAGTTCGATTCTCGTTTATCAGCGTGAACCTGGAGTCGCAGTTGTTCTTGAAAGGCTTGTCTCCCGTGTATAGCAGGCAGTAGTCCGCCTCTGTGTGTCTCGCTGTACTGATCCAACATTTCACCAATAAAACGGTGGCCGGGTTCTCGCTGCTGCACACTGGAGTGACGTCTGGTCCTCTTCCAGTGGTTTTCACAAGAGTCACTGAGTGAAAGGGAAACAGGCATTTTAATTGCATCGACAGAAAGAGTGCAGTTTTCTATCATAAAACGATCTTATATATAATAATGAGGTTATGTACCGTACCTCTGCTGTCAGCCCACACACACAGTGGCAGAAGAACAAGCCATCCATGTTTCCATCCATCCATAGAGGCCCGGAGACTTTAAATTGAAGCTGACCTGCTGCTACTGTATGTTCTTTTAATACTCCTTATTAGGCTGCAGTATACACTGATGTGAAGTAGATTAAAACAGAAGTGAACCTGACTGCTTCTACTTTCCATTCAAAATGAATTATCAGTTCCTACATGCATCATATAGAGTGATGTGAAAAAGAACATTTTCACACGTCTACGCAGTCCTGAGAAAAGCTAAACACACACACACACACACACACCCTCACTTTTTCCATAGGAATTAAAAGGGTAGTAGCCAGGTACTGCTAACCAATTGATCATCAGCATATGTGAGCACTTCTATAAAAGCAGAAGTATTCACAGTTTGCTGGTCTGGAGCATTCAGGTGTGTGTTAACACAATGCCACAATCTTCCCAAGCGTGCATGTCCAAGGAAGTTCACCCCAAGGTCAGACCATGTAATGCTCAGAGAAACTGCAAAAAGCCCAAGAGCTACATCGCATCTCAGACTCTACAGGCCTCGGCCGGCATGTTAAATGTTAAAGCTGATGACAGTACGGCTGCAACTCTGGAAGCAAAGTTTGCGAAGCACAAACGCCTCATGCCAACTGTCAAGCACGGTCGTGGAGGAGTGATGATCTGGGCTTATTTTGCAGCCACAGAATCTCTGCAGTCACTGAGTCACCGGCCATGATCTCCTCTGTATACCAAAGCATCCTAGAGTCAGATATGAGGCTAAAGCTTGGCTGAAGCCGTGCAGCAGGACAATGATGCCACAAATCACAAATCACCACAAATTTAGATCTCAACTCGACTGCAACACTGCGGAGGGAATGTGCATAAACAAATACGCGCAAACCTCAGTGAAGTGAAGTGACGCTGTAAAGAAGCGTGGGACAAAATTCCTCCACAACAATCTGCGAGATAAAGTTCTACAGAAAACGATTGCTAGCGGCTGTTTCCGCTAACGGCGGTTCTACAGGCCGCTGAATCACGCGGTGTAGGCGTGCAGAGAGGCCTGTTTTTTCACGTGACTACAAACACTGACGAGCAAAAGTAAACTTCTCAAATCTCACTTTCAAGTGCATGAATGCAACAGTGTTTAATGCAGGCTCATATTTGAGTTTCATATGAGATGCTGGTGTTCAATTTAGTTTGTGGTTTACTTTTAGTGGCTTTTTTTTTTCCAAACACATAGGCATGCGTGGGAGAAACATCCGACACTGGTCACAATAACAGAACTCACACTTAGCAATGTAAAAGGTTAAAAGCAGCTGCTTTTAATTTGAAGTGATTGATATAAGGGTAATTAGAGGCCATATCGCATCGCTGTGAAGGGGAGGACCTAGAGGCAGGTAGCAAAATGAATACATGATATGAAGATTTAAAGCTTGCTCTATGCCTTTCCTCCATGTTTTCTATTATAAAAAATTAGCTGAAAATATGGAAAAATCTGTCACAAGAAGAAGAAAACTATGAGAAATCAGTGTTGGTGAAATGCATTATGGGAATTTTGGATTTCCCCACTTTCATTTGTCATTATTCTGGCTGTGTGATGAAGAGGAGACTTCAGAGATGAAGGCTTTTTCTTGCCCAAATTGTAAAGAATGCCAGTCTCAGTCAGTGTCATGCTGATCGTACATCATCGTCTCTCCCGGCTTAAAGGTTTTGATATATGTCAAAACTTTGATCTTGCTTCCTTCTGTTTATTTCCTGCTTCAGCTGGGCAGTCACCATAGTGATGGCCGCGTTTGGCACCACGCTGCTGCTGTCAGCATCGGGCTGGCAGCACGCCGAGGACATCGTCTGGTAGAGGTCGTTTGGTGGCTGATGAAGGCTTGTGTATGTAGCATCTTGATTGGCTTTACCCTGTAAAAACACCAAAGTCTGCCATCAAACAGCGTCTCTTAGTCATGAAAGGCTGTTGTACTGATCAGCAAGCTTTGTGGGTCTGCTCTGATCATCAAGCCGTGGGATGGTGCTGCTGCCTCCTTGTGGGTTTAACCAGCTGCATTATGAGCAGATGTTACAGCTATAACGGCTGCTTCCTAACTTTTTTCCACTTCTGCTGGATTAAAGCTGGTGTAAAGGTGGGGATTGGTCAGTGATTGCAAAGAGCATAATCAGCTTGCAGGCTGCGGCACAACAACAAAAAATAAAAGCTTTGATTATTATATATTAAGAAGGCATGTCAGATTTAACATCTCCAAATCTTTTTGGCCCAGATTAAGTTTGATTTGAGTGTTTTCTCCTCTATTTGCTCATTCGTGTTTCAGCATTTTATTTTTTTGTCGTGTTGTTGTTGATTTCCTGTTTTATTTTGATAGTTGTTGCTCGTGTCTTGTTTTGAATTATACTTCCTCCTGTTTTACTGTCAAGATTAGTTCAGTGTGTGTGTGTGTGTGTGTGTGTGTGTGTGTGTGTGTGTGTGTGTGTGTGTGTGTGTGTGTGTGTGTG
>JAVDPK010002718.1:111642-122028 GCA_034780415.1 Cichlasoma orientale | reverse complement strand
ATTCTAAATTGCCCATAGGTGTGAATGTGAGTGTGAATGGTTGTCTGTCTCTCTGTGTTAGCCCTGCGACAGGCTGGTGACAAGCATATGTAGTATTTATATAAAATATTACCTCTATGCACGTATATATACAGAATATATACATACATTATATGTAGGTATATACAATATGTATATACCTATTTAATAAAATAATATATAATATTATGATTTTTCGACTCTAAAAACCCACTGAACCAATGCTGGTCAGTCCCTAATTATTGTTAATGTAGTTATTTCAAATGATTTAAAATCAAAATGATAATTTTCTCCAGTCTGATGCAGCTTACCTCATGCTAGGGTTGAAATATTTGAAGTCTAGAGTTCATGTTGCTTCTGTTTAGAAAAAATTTGAACCTTGTAGGACTGGGTAGCATCTAAGAGGTTATATTCCAATGTGTTTATCTCTAGTATACAGTGGGTGCACAGGGATAGCTGTTGACATGATAACTCTTCTTCTTCATGGTATGAAAAGTAAAAACAAAAAGAGGAAATAGGAAAAGCACAGTCTGGACTCGTGCTCACGTTCAGGTGTCATTTTTTTCACTGTTGTGCACAGCAGAGAAATCAGACTGCAGGAAAACTGAAAACACATGAGTTTCATGTTTTGTTAAAGTAACAATTTTCTCTGTTTGTGTTTTACTGGAGGCTGACCTGAAACCAGTAGCATTCGATTTGATCTCATTAGGCCACTGATCCAAAGCGTTTCTATCCCTCACTTTTCTGCCTGCCTCTGGATCTCGCTCTCTCTTTCTTTGTTTTCTCGCTCATTCATAACATCTGTTTCCAATAAGCCAGCAGGCCTGTTTATCTCCTTTAAGGCTGGTGAGAAGTTGAGAACAGACAGGATGTAGCCAAATGACATGATTTACTGCAATAGAGAACCGGAGCCATTTTTCTACAGGAAGCTGTCGTAAACTTCTCCTCTTTCAGCTCTCCGGTTTTGCCTGTTATTCCCCCCCAAACTGCTACTTTAGCCCCATCATCGTCAGCATCATCGTCCTATCTTTCAGCTGCATCTGCTCCTCTCATCATCTCCCTGCTCATTGTCTTCATCGTTATTCTTTCCACCACCACCACCACCACCACCCCCTCCCCTCTCTGTCCTCCTTCGTGAATTCACTCTTTGTGCTCTCTTTTTTTGCTGCTGTTCGTCGCTGCTGTTCTGCGAGTGGAAACTCATATCCTCTTGCATCCTCTCCTGTGGATTTGCTCGGCGCTGATCTGCAGAATGGATACTGAGCGCAAACAGCCGCCAACCAGACAGACTTCAAAGGCTTCAGATTTTAAAGGACTGTTTTATTCTGAAGGAATAAATGATCACTCAGCTGGAAAAAAAGGGAGAAAAGTGGACCGATCCGCTGAGCTGATTAGAATAACAGCATACTAACACTTAGACTAAAGCACTGCTGTCATTGTGATAGCTTGACTGGATCCCAAAACAGACCAAAAATATTGTTTTTAATCTCTATTTATTGAGTTTGCAAATATCAAGTCATTACACTTTATATTTGCCCAGAAATCTGTATGTAGTAACCAACTGTGTAATCTCTATAAACAGTTTATGGATATGAATCTGGAGGGAAAGGGCCCTTCTTTTAGGACCAATCGTATTTCAGCAGCCTTTAGTTGTATGCAGGTAAACAATCTGGGTATTTAGAAAATTAGGGATGGCATCTGGTGATGATTAAGCTTTTCTTTTTTTTTTAATTATTTTTATCTACATTCGTTAACAATGGCTTGTGCACAGAAATGGGAATCTTGACCCCAAAGTTTGCTGGCGACACAGGAAGCCCCGTAAAATTGTCCGTGACACCCAGAGGCTAGTCAGCAGAGCAGCTGATGGGTTCCCAGATTGTTAACTATGCATGTGCATGCAGGAAATAGTCCACTTCAGATGTGTTCGCACTACTGGAAATGCCTCGATAGAGCGCACAGGAAGCTGCTCGTATATTTCCCACTTGCACAAGGTGCCCAATGCTATTTGCACATCAGTGCAATCCCACATCACATGAAGTTTGTACTTGGGAGCTACATAGCAGGTTAAACTAAGTTATGTCTGATCTACCTGTGCTGGATATTTCCATTCTCATTTGCACCTCTGCCGGGTGATGTTTAGAAAACTTCAGGGCTGCAGTGCATGTTCAGGAAAAGGTTTCTGCAGCTTTTTAGGATTATCTAAAAGTTTTGACTAGATAACGTAGAATGATGTCAGCGCCGGTATGGAGTTGCACTGTGGCCTAACAGCAAGAAGGATAACTTATTAAGTGTGGTCACAGACTTTCTTGCAAATTACTGCAATAACGCATTAGTTAGATTTCAAGCTCTGGTGAGATACCGTTAGGGAAAATGCTAACATGCTAGTGTCAGTCACACCTCTCCAAGAACCTTTCTATCTTCTCAGCTTTTAAAACTGAACGTTGATGTTTCAAATACTGGAATAATTGCATCAAAACTGAGCTTCGTAACACACAATCTTGCTAAAGATGGATGAACAGAGGCAGGTCTAAGCCTAGATACTGAAGGGCTGAGAGGATTGGCAGCAGGTGCAGGGGTGGGTGAGGCGGACAGATGATGATCCAAGGTGGAGCTCTAGAACGACAAAAACAGTTGATATGGTTTGCATGTTAAGAAATAAGCCTCCATGGTAGTGATGCAAAAAGCACTTCTTTACAATGTCCCGAATGACTAGAATCAAAAAGATTTGTTCACTGAATCGCTCAGTGCTTGATCGGAGCTCCAACTGTGCAATCACACACACTGAGCTCACAAACAGCTGGATGGTTTATATTCCTCATGATCCATGGCCTCCAGATGTTTCCCTGCTGAGTATGAGAGATGAGCTCTGTTTTGTAATGACTTTAAAGTGGGGTTTTTTAAGATTCGATCAGCAATACTGTTGAACTTGTTGAGCCTGAGTCCAACAGTTTAAGTGGCCCACTCACACTTTGTAGTGCGTTCAGTGAACGAATCAGTGAGCTAGCTGTAGCTACACTGGTGAGTCTACACTCTCATGCCAATCCCACTGGTTTGTTAAGTTATTGTTTATCAAGTCAAAAGAAAGGAGAACTTGAAGATGTGCTAATGCAGTTTTGTATGTGGTCGAGCCGCACCACGGTTCACAGTTGCTACGGGCCGGATCACATGTAGGTTCACGTGTCTGTTAACAGTCACTTCCTGTTTTACTTTGCAGTCCTTTGCACTGTGTGCTTTGTATTTAGTTTTGCATGCCCTTGTCTCATTAGTGTGTTTCATCTCACCTGTTCTCCCGGCTGTTTCCACTTTCCTCTCATTATCTCTTGTGTATTTATTGTCTGCATCCTCCTCCTGTTCTTTGTCACATTTTCCCTCATTTTGTGTGTTTCCTGTGCAGTAAGTTCTTTGTTCTTTAATTTGTATTCCTGGCTTTAGCCCAGTTTACTTCCTTTGTTGTTATTCTTTTTGGAAAAACTCCAGCAATATAGCTGTTAGAAGTCTGAATCCTGTTTCCCGAGTCCTGCATTGGGGTCCTAACCCTCCCTGCCACACAGCGGTGTCCTGACAGCAATCAGGAATTCCTTTTTTGTATTCATTATCACTATAAAGCCCTCATTTTGTCTTGTGTTATAAATCAAGTCGTATCCTTTTCTTCATAGCTGTTCTAACTTCTAAAAGGTTTCAACAGAAGCTCTAGAAGAATCATTAACAGCAGCTTCTGTTGTCGACTTTGAGGGGGAAAGTGGCCAAAATGCTCTCGCTGTCCTAGAGCACAATTGATATATAAGCTGATGATAGCTATTTGCAGTATCAACATTTGTAACAGCTATTTAAAATTTAAAAAGAACAGATGGAAGAAACACCCTTCAACAAAGTTATGAGTGTTATTGTTGCATAGTTTGTCCACCAGAGGTCACCCTTCTCTGTTCGCAGCTGATCCGTGCTGAGTCAGGCAGAGTGTAAATGAGTAATCCATGACAAGTTCATTTTTAATCCATTTTTAATCCATTATCTTATTGGGGACTCATAAATAACTACAGATAAAAAATGTCAGGGAAATCTGTTTGTTTCATTTGTCTGAAAGAAAAAAATATTGGCTGATATATCAGATTTCTAAATCACCAAATATCGGTATCAGTATCGATCTTAAAAAGCCTATATCGTTCAGTCTCTAATAGCTACTGCACGGGTCTTATAAAATCTGCTGCTATCTCAGTCTTATAGTTAAAGCCTGCCTGCAAGGACCATCGGATGACCATGCAAAATGGGCTTAATGGTCAAATAATACCCTCTAGTCCTTGTCAAATAACCATGTGTCACCCACCACCTTCACCTGTTTTTCCCCATTCATTTATTTATTTATAATTGAATTCAAAGAAAACCCTTTAAAAACAAAGTGCAGCGAATGAATGATGATTATGTTTTTTAATCAACTTTAAGGTTCATTTTCACAACAGTCTACAACCTAAGGTCCACGGTTTCACTATTTTGACCTCAACAAACTTGTATTACCTGTTTTTCTCTTTTACTACACATCTTATTGATTTTTCTATTGATTTGTATGGTGTTTTTAATGTTTTGAAAGGTGTTGCTTAGTACCCACCTCACTGATTCAGCGTTGTGCCATTGATGTTGGCCTTGACTGAGGCCAATATGTAAACACATCCCTCACATTTGCTTTTATATTTAGGCTCCTCATGTCTTTTCCTTTTCCTGTATGTGAGCATTTCAAACTCAGCCCAACGGCTACTTTTTATGTGTCGGAATCAGTCGGTGTCGAGAGGACCTGTTGCCATGACAATGCTCTGATGCACAAAACTGCGAGGCGGGCGTCGTTTCAAATCACGGCACATGCAAACAGTCATACTTCGGATGGCACGAGCCCACGCGGGCAAAAAATAGACGATACATAAAAATACATACACATGACCCACAGACAGCAGGGGGATGCCATTCTGCTTCACCTCCCCATGCTGTTCTCCCACCTCTGCAGTGATGATGATGGTGATGAAGATGATGATCCCTCCCTGCTTTGCATTTCCTCCACACGGTGACTCATGGTGCGCCTGCACACTGTAGCTGGGAAGCAGCTCTTATCCCACATCGCTGCCGGCGTGCGCTGCAGTTTCGTACAGTAGGTCCCAGGTGCAGCAGCCCCAGAGTCACATGACTCTTGAAGGGGGGGTCATATGATGCAGGCAGGCAGGCAGTCCGAAGTGGGGTGGGGGTGTGTGTGTGTGTGTATATATATATATATATATGTGTGTGTGTGTGTTTGTGGTTGAGGCAGGGAGTGCACGCAGTTGTTTGGATGGCGATGACAACGTAGCATCATGTGGAGCAGACTGTGGACCAAATCTGGGCCAGCAGGATTAGTGGCTCGTCTGATAAATTGCTGAGCGGAGGGCGCCCTGGGGGGATGGGTGTGTAGGCATGTGTGTGTGTGTGTGTGTGTGTGTGTGGGTGGAGGTGTGTGCAGGTTACGCCATCCGTACTGACAGGAGTCAGATAGTGTAAATAAAGTGAAATGTATGGGAGATGCTCTCTCGGTTTGATTTTATTTCTGTACAGGAGATGGTGGGCGTTCAGTCAAGCGTTTTGATTGTGTGTGTGTGTGTTAGTGAGTGTGAGGATGAGGATGAGATGACACAGGCTGAAACAGAAGCTTCAGTGCTTTGCTGTATTACACGTAAGGCTAAGAAACCTTGCAATTTCAGAGCACCCAGAAGTGCAGGTGTTTCAGGCTATACAGATGATGATGAAGCATGATGGGATTAGTTTGCATGAATTTGCATTAAAGTTGCCTGGATGCCTGTGTTCTGTCTCAAGGGAGGAGTGGAGCAAGAGATAGAGAGGACAGGAAAAGGAAAAGAAATCCCATTTGTTTGGAACATTCCTTTAAAAATCCACAAAAAGACTGGCCTGAATGAAATGTTTGTATTCATATTGAAAGCAAAATATGTTTTGTGTGTACGTTCAAGGTGGATTAACCTTTGTCAGCATCCGACAGTTTGGTTCAGGAATGAGAGGGAAGTGTCTCCTTGGCGACCAACGGCAGAGGGCGGGGGCGAAACTGGGTCATCATAACCACCACAGATTAAGAGCCCGGATCTGGACGTGCATGCACACCCCACTGAATACACACATATGCAGACGCATAAAGCCAGAAATGTCACAAAGTCGCACTGTTTCTGCAGAGAAATCAGAGGATCTCGTCAGGTGAGAGACAAGCGAGGTGCAGAACTTCAGCCTCACTTTCTGGCGAAGGTTTTCCTTTTAGAGGAAGCCAAAAACCCATTAAAAAGGCAAGGATTAGACTAAAGCAACAGCGGGAGGCTCATAAAGCCATCGCTGAGACAATGTTTGTGTGTGCGTGTGTGTGTGCGTTAGTGTTTGTACCAGAGTCTTTGCGTATTTTTGCTTGCTTAAGTGCTGGCCTGTTTTCAGCTTTACTCATACAACTCCCATATTTGACTAATGGAGACAGACACCCAAACATCACGTAAACTCTGGACAGTGTCTGGAGAGTCAGGTCAGGACTTTGTTCGCAGATGCCCTTTCACACATTTAGCAGCAGGAGGTAGTCTGCTTCCAACACATTAGACTATACAGGAGGCAGGACAAATGATACCCAATCACTGGCTCTGAATCCTGCTCTGTTATATGGCCACATTGCATGGGCTCTGTACATGGGAGCTGGTATGTTAGAGTGATAAATGACCAATCTGGCTGAGTAATATGGAGAAAAGTTCAGGGCTGCAGTGTATGTATAAAAATGGCAACAGTAAGCTGGGGAAAGAAGACAGAAGAAAATTTGATTCACTAGCCCTTTAAGGATGGGTTTAAAAAAAGCAACTTAATCAAAATTACTCAATCAGACAGTGCTCCATTTACCTCGTAAGTCCGATGTCAGAGCTTGGCGTGACGTCATTCCCTGGTTGAGTGCATTCCAGTAGTAAAGTCGGAAAAGCAGGGAGAAACAGGAGCCTATCAAGATCGAATCGTGCATCCATTACTAGCAATACAGAACAACGCCTGGATTTGCACTTACAAACACCACTGTACTACGTTCATGGGTAGAGCCTGGTCAGTTCTCTGTGTACGGCTTATTGAGGTTTCTCATGTGATGTCATGCTTAAGATTTATTATGTTATGTTGTTGATACAACCAGTGGTTGCTATGGAAAAATGCTTATTCCCCGACTGGGTGAGATGGTTCCTGGAAGATTCTGGCTGATGCTGGATCAATCAGTTGCAATGAAGGTGCTGCACCAAAAACCTCCCCGTTACCGCTTTCGGTGCTAGCAGATTGCCACGGTTGCAGCAATAATAGTACAAATTAAAAGTTTTACAGTTTTACTACCATTTACATGCACTGTCACTGTATTGTGAAGTCGGGGATGATGGGGCTTCTCCGAATTTGGAAATCCGACTTGAGGGGGCATTCCAGTTCCTGACTTCTGACTCAGAAGTCGTAAATTCCTCCATGTGAAGAAGTCAGAATGCAGCTGAAGCAGCCAAGCAGGAATCTCCAGGGCAGAAAACAAAGCCAAGGTGAAGGTGCCAAAAACTGCAGTTCCTCTAATGGACACTTGAGTGATTCAAGTCCCCCAGACCCTCATGTTAAATAAACATGTTTGCAGCCTGGTTTTGTTTCACAACAACTGTATGGAAGTGATTTTTTTTTCATAATTCATCCATTTAGATCATTTTAATTCTTAAAGTCAGGGGCATGACTACATTGATTGGCAGCCAATAACCATCTGCAAGGCCTTACTTTTACTAACTCGAGTCACTGAACTGGTGGCGCTGCCTTTTTGGATCATTTCAATGTAATTCTTGCTTTGTGGCAACAAGTTTTTGCTTCGGTTTTGTTGATGTGAAAGAGTTTAATCCTAGTATTTTATTAGTCTTTTACTCAGGACTAATTTCTAGGTGTGTGTGTCTGTACAGTTTACTGATGCAGATTGCTAACCAAGCTTGGTCGCTTTAGTTGGTAATTTAGAACTCCACCCTCTTGTGCTAACTGTGTAAGTCATCATTTCGGCCAAACTCTATATTCACTCAGCTGTTGTGACCACAGTTAAATAAAATGGACGTGCGCCACACTGCAATTGAAAGCTTTATATCCACACAACGAAAAAAGTCTAGACAACCACAAAACAGAAGAAACATCCCACCTAATTGTAACTTCAATTCTCCATATCCTGTTTCTCCTGAAGGAAACTCCTCTCATTCCCAGGGACCTAGAAGTCAGCATGAGACAGAGACAGGCACAAATAGCTCTGAGTGGTGCACAAGTGATTTCCCTAGGCGCGGGCCAACAGATACTGTAGGTCATAGTGAGGTCAACCTCTGGGACCACAGCTGATGGCTTCATAACTCAACAAAGAGATACATGATGGTGTTGAACAGCATGTCAGGAAGACAGTTAAAAGGTCAGCGCGGTGCCTGCAGTGAGCCTGAGCGTCACACATGAGACAAAGGAGCAGATTATGGAAACAATAACAGGCATTTGAACTTTAGTGCCCTTTGTCACTGTATACTCATCCTGCGATTTGTGGGCAACAATTCAAATGTATTTATTTTGCTGCACATCACAGCATTCGTCACCTCCAGGCACTTGACATGGTAAGGCCAAGACTCTTTTGACACAAAGAATCCTGCAACAGAAATGAGGCTCAGGAATGGCTCGCCTGGTCAGGATGAGGGGCGATCGAGAGAAGCAGGATGAGCAGGTTTACTGTAGTTTAAAATCACAGTACCTAAAGCATGAGAAAGGCTATTGATTAAAATGCTGAGGCACGTACTGGCACATCTTGGTAATGGGTACACCTGCTAACGATACATTACCCAATGGAGCTTCATATGAAAATGCAAACATCAAATGCAGTCAAATCAGAATATCCGGTTTTATGTTCTGTGTATTTTTTTGTTATGCTACAAAATAAATAATTGTCCAGTCAATTTACAGCAAGTAAGTGGGCATCACGCACCCTGCTTCCTTCATGCCCTGCTCTGCTCATGCACAGTTATCAAAGTGGCATTTTATAAAGCCTCCAAACAAGGAAGGAATGTGCTACTATACGTTTCAGGCCTCCACAGTTCATGGTGTACTATAGCAGCAAAACGTAACCTGTGTCCACATAGGGAGCGATCTGATAAATGCTAATTTCAGAATGCTAGTTATAATATTTATTATGTAGCTTCAATCCAAAGTCAACAGGCTTCATCCTCTGGGGAACGTGAACATCTTTGGGGAAGTTCTTTTAATCCATCATGAAGCTGTTAAAAGATTTCAGGTCATGACCATAAATATCGTTAATGGTGCTTCCTGCTGCACTTACACATTTGCACTCAGAAGACATGAAGCATCTTGTGGGTGATTGCTTCCATTCATACAAGACAACTTGCTTATTTATTTACACCCACTCTAACTATGCACAAGATGATTCTTCTTCACAGCACGGGAAGCTTTCAGCGCACTGGCTGCATGTCAACAACAGTAAGCTTCAGCTGAGCCGGTCATGGGAGCAGCAATCGTTTTACTGATGGCACATTGATAAGTTTCATTTCATGGCTATCTCATTGATTAGACTTCAGTTTTTGGCTCTCGGTGGCTAGAGCCACAGTCACATGAGAAGTTTTCTAAGAACTGATAGCATCGCTAAAAGATCTGAATCTCTGCAGCCTGCCGGCAGTGTTTCCCATCTCCATGGCAACAGCAAAGCCTGTATCACTCCGAGAGTAGACTGCTCCGATGCTGAGGGTGCGACCACCTCCAGAGTATCATGGTGTTGCGGAAATATTTAGATTGAAGTCAGTTTGAAGCTACTCATGGCCATCTTTACTGAGGTGTTCAGAGGCCCCTGTGTTCTCCTTTTCTTCTTTCCTTTATCCACCATTAACTCCACATCTGCTGCCGTGGAGGAGCCGCAGCGTGCTCATTAATGTAGTACGACCCCATTTGGGCGCCACTTTCTCTTCTGTCTCGCTGTAATGAGGGGAGACAGGCAGTCGACAGGCACTCGTGCCTCTGCCTTTAATGGACTCAGAGAGTTGCGGAGGCAGATCAGAAAGTTTCTGCAGCGGTAGCTGGAGCGCAGCTCTTTTTTTAAAGCCCAACAACTAGTTAAAAATGACCTAGATGTTAGATGTTTGTCCAGATGGGTCCACTTCTGAGCACGGGGCTTCAAAAGTTTGCATTTAAAATATTTACTGGTGTCACTGACATTTACCCACATGCCCATGCAAACAAGCACAAACTGCAGGCCATGAACATGGATTTATATTTTGGTGTCCTTTGTCTAGTTCTAATCTCACTCTGTTGTTACTTATTTCTCAATAATACACAGAGGCACAGGGATTCATA
>JAVDPK010002718.1:95587-110488 GCA_034780415.1 Cichlasoma orientale | reverse complement strand
TGAATCCACAGACCTGACTACCGCCCCCAAACACACAAACAGTATGCATCCCTTTGATATGTCAGTTCAGTACAAAGGAGCATGACTCTAAGGATGGCAACATGGCACATTTGGTGCACCCTTTCCTTCAGCCTAGAATATTTCATTCCAAATGCATTGCCATGTAATTTCATACAGATATTCAGTGTTCCTAAGGCAAGATGCCAGATGGAGAAATGTGATTTGCCACTCTAGAGAACACATCTCCACTGCTCTAGAGTCCAGTGGTGGCGTGCTTCACACCACTGCATCCAACGCTTTGCATTGCACTTGGGTGCAGCTGCTCAGCCATGGAAACCCATTCCATGAAGCTGTTCTTGAGCTCATCTGAAGGCCACATGAAGTTTGGAGGTCTGTAGTAATTGACTCTACAGAAGGTTGGTGACCTCTCTGCGCTATGCAGCTCAACATCTACTGACCCCACTCTGTGATTTTACGTGGCCTACCACTCTGTGGCTGAGTTGCTGTCGTTCCCAATCGCTTCTACTTTGTTATAATACCACTAATAGCTGACTGTGAGATATTTAGTTGCACAGGTGGTATCCGATCACAGTGCCACACTGGAATTCACTGAGCTCCTGAGAGCGACCCATTCTTTCACAGATGTGTGCAGAAGCAGTCCGCATGACTAGGTGCTTGATTTATACACCTGTGGAAGTGACTGGAACACCTGAATTCAGTGATTTGGATGGGTGAGTGAATACTTTTGGCAACATATCATATGTTCAGCTCATTTTCGCTTTCACTCAGCGTTTGCTTTTGTTTCTAGTTTCAGGTTGGTTAGGTTTAGGCAGCAAATTTAATTGGTTACTTGGTCACTATAGGTCATAATAGTAGCCTATGTGGTCCTTTTTCTGGGGGGACAGCAGTCCCACTTGTTAAAATGATCATTTGGCCTAGACGATGAGCTTGGCTACAGACCCTTGGTATTGGAATTGCAGTTCAAGGGCTTCCTCTCTTTGAAAGCAGTAGAAATAAGTCACCACAAGTCAAAGAGGAGCAAGAGGAGGAGGTTGAAAATAAATTGGTAGGTTTAGGCCAGAATGTTGGTTTGGTGCTGTATTAATGCTGCACAGCTTTTTCCTTGAGTTTATTTGCTAGTCAAATAGTCTGAAAACCAAATAGTCTGTGATGTCACTGCATCTGTGAAGGTTTTGGCATATTCTGGTCCTCACACACTAATAATGTTGCACAATAATCTGTGAGATGAAGTAAGAGAACTTTGGAAGAACTCTGGCTTAAGAATTGGAATTCCACTATAAAAAGAAAAAGGTTTCTTACGCCTTACTTGGGAGGAATTATGAGGGCTTGGACTTTCTGACGTCTCTGGAACGCAGCACAGTTAGAGCTGTGTGTGTGTGCGTGTGTGTGTGTGTGTATTTTGAACAGTGTGCACTTGTGCATGTGTGTGACAGGGTGATCGTGAAGAGTGCCAGGAAGCACTGTATCTCATCTTCTGGACAAGTCCTTAATCTGTGTGACCCAGCAAGGGATTATGGGGGTTCTGAGAGAAAAATGGGACTTGAAGCTCACCCTTCAAGCCTGGTAACTGACAGTTTGAGTCTGTGTAACTCTGTCTGCGTGCATTTCTCTCTGTCTTTATTCCATTTTTTTCCCTCTTCGCCTCATAGCATGACTGTGTCTTGCTAGAGGTTGAATTAGCAACAAAACAGAATAATGTTATTTACTGATTATTCAGTGTCCTCATTGTATGAACTCCCATTGTTCTATATGGACACAAAACACCATAGCCTGTAGCACTTGGGCACTAGCACGGCTAAATGAAAGGGAAAATCGTAATCCTTGGACTTAAACTGTATTAATTTGGTTAATTTGACAGTGGGTATAAATGGCCAACATTATGTGTCCAGAGGGAAATTAATTTAGAAAAACGCAAGTTGAGGTATTTGAATACATTTCATGAGGTTGTTGCAAATTCTTTGATTATATTTTAGTGGAAAGTGTTTTATATTAAAGTGATGACGCCTTCAGCTTCAAACAGTCAGCAGATATTTTTGCAATAAATGCAAAAATGTATTCATAAATAATCTTTATTTCTTTACTTAATTTTTTTTTTTTTGGCTTTTCTTTTTTACTATTTTTTTTATATTTGTACTCACTTTTTAAGAAAAATATCAAACATTTGCTGCTTCAGGCTCTCACTTATGACACTTTTCTTCAGGAAATTATAATGATTAACTTAATTTAAAAACCCAGAAGACCATTATGTGCTTTTCTCAGACTGTGGATTTTTCTTTCACATTTTCTGGACCACACACAAAGAAATAATCAGGCTCCATGATAACTACATGTTTTTGTGAAGCTCAACTAATCATCTGGCTCTGGTGCTGAAGTTTGCTGTCATTAAAGGAAATAATACTTCTTACCAAGCTACCTTGACTCCTACATGTTTTTCAGTGTTTCACTGGGTGGTCACTCATTTATGCAGAAGGCTCAGGTTTCCTCACGCCGCTCAGAGCCATTCAAATGTCAAAAAGTCAGTGTGACTGGAGACCCTCTTTGATTCACCGACATATGGTGCAGAGTGGGTGTTAATTTCAGGCCTCGGGGTGAATGGACCCACTAAATGTCATATATGTCACGTTAGCTCTCCTGGCGTCTGATGTTTTGTTAGATGAAAACATCAGGAACTGCTGGGGGGGGTCACCTCTGTCTGTAGCTTGGAATGGGATGGGGGATTTCCTAAACTGTTTTTGTGGGCTGAGCTTTGTCTAAAACGGGGACACGTGGGCACGAATTAAAATCTTATTTAAGAGGATTCGGGACAGATGGTGTCCCATTGTTTGGGGATGTGTTTATTATTAGAAAATGGGGTGAATGATGAAAACTGCACAGCACACTGCCTCACTCCCCCCAATCTGAACAAACACCATCCGAGGACCCACCTTGCTTGATTTTTCATTAGATTGCAAGAACAACCAATAAGCAGGGAAATGCCCCCCCACACCCCACACACACACACCCCACCCCCCTCGGCACATGGCTTCGTAGCGGTTTGGAGAGATGGTCCGGTCAGAGCTCAGATGACTTTAAGTGAAGCTGTTTAAACACAGCAGGAAAACAAGAAATTGATTTTGAATGAAACTTAACCATTATGCAACACACAGCCGAGCGCGCTCGGCGTTAATTAGAGCTGACTGGTTGCTCAGAAGTGTTAAAATAACTGATGTTTGGTGTGACAGAAAGCTGAAAATCAGTCTCCCCTTTCCCAGCCTCCCTGCCCAGGTTCTTGCTTTTATCTTACACAGTTACACTCTGTTACAGCATCTCCCTCTTTTTCTCCCTTTCCCTCCCTCCCTTCCTCTCGCTCTCTCTCTCTCTCTCCTTCCATCCTTCCCTCCCTCACTCTCTGTTTCTGTCTCAGCTCACCAGATGGAGAGGGGGCGGTGTGTGTGTGTGTGTGTGTGTGTCGTTGTGGGGTTGCTTGCATGCATGGTTACCCATGAGTTTGCATATTTAAATCACCTGCACATTTTGTCCTTTTCAGGCAAACAATTAAAAGAAAAATCACAACACAACTTGCAAACCACAGCCTCAGGAAGCCACAGATGAAATAAGCCTGACAGCATTATTATCATTATTAGTTAAAGAAAGGCAATAATATATCATCAGCATGTATTTAGGGAGTGTTTAACATCATGAGCGCAGTATGAGGATGATTTTGGGCGCCAAAATCAGGCGTCGCCTGGCATGTTTTTTTTTTCCTTTTTTTTTTTTTTTGACGGGGGCGGGGGTTGGGGGGGGGACAATAATCCGCAAAACGAGCGATAGAGAGCGCGGCCAGAGAGAGTGAGAGAGAGAGAGAGAGAGAGAGAGAGAGAGAGAGAGAGAGAGAGAGAGAGAGAGAGAGAGAGAGCATCAAGTCACCAGAATAGGCTCCATCATCCACATACTGTAAGGTACAAGTGCAAGTAGCCTACAAGGAGACTATATTCCTCTAAAATAATGGACGGGACAAAGCCAGCCATGGAGTCCAACGCAGAGGAGACTCAGGACGAGGGACAGGAGAGCAAAGGTACGCTCTATCAGCCGCTGACATTTGCGCGTTTTTGTGCATTTTCTTTGGAGACATTTGCGTCTGCGCCAGCCCTGGCGGGTTTAACCTACTTGCAATGGCTCCTTGCTTGCGCGCGACACAATAGCAGCGCTTTTTGTTCTATGGCCTCACACCTATTTGAGGGCGGTTTGATGGGGGGAATATAGTCGCTCTCCGCAGCAGGTGACCGAGATTATTCGCACAGTTTCGAGTGCAATTTAACGTCTGCTGTGTTATTTTGTGATTTCAAAGGGGTTTGGAGGCGGATGGCAGGAGAACAGGGGGGGTGGGCGTCTTGATGCGCTGAGGAGGGTGCTTATTCTGGTTTTATGGAGCATGTATTAATGCCAATTTGCTTTTGCATTGCCGCACCATCATGAGCTTATTCCTGCCTAATGAGCGGCTGATAAAGGGGCAGCGCGCTGCGCCGCGCTCCGTGCACGGCTGCATTGTTTTCCACCAGGTGGATCCTCCCGCCGCAGCCGCTTCGATTATTATCGGCGACGTCCACAGAGGTTTTATGGGCTGATCTGTCAGGAGCGCGATTAGTCGAAGGCGCTGCAATATGGAAAGAATTTGATTTGTTTTTATCGCCTCTGTTAGTCGAGCTGGAGGCTAAAAACAATCAGCGGCGCTGTTGACGCAAAAAGATGGTTGTGTCCATCATTTAGAACCCCTCTGTATGGTGCATACATGCCATTATGGACTCATACGCCATGCTCTTTCTTTTTTTTTATTTTTTTTGTATAATACAGTGAAAATGCAGCATACACCTCCTATGTCCCAGTACATTTAAACCTTACATGCCAACTGTGCATGGATGCAATGAATTAATTAACAGACACAAATGTGCTAAAATCCTTTCAGCTGTCAAAGACAAGCGCGCAATTAGATATCTTCCCCAAATAATGCTCAAACTGTTGCACATACCGACTCTGTGTGCCGTGTAGGCGTGTCTTGGTGCGTTGGAGGACTGGACGTCCATACAGAGTGGATGTGACTGATTTGTTTTCGTTGTGGCTTGGTAGTAAAATCACATCCTGCAGTTTGGGGCACAGCAGTGCTGTTGGTAACGCTGAAAACAGGCTGCCTTGATTATAGACTGACTTAAATGTGAGTGTACGGTGTGTTGCGTAAATCGTAATTTAGCCAGTGATGGGTGTTGTAAAGGTAAACACACGGGTTTTTTTGGTTGTTGTTTACACCTGGGGGGGTAGTGTTTCAGCTGATCAGGCATCCTGCCCGCAGCCCTGCTGGCTGTTAGAGAGGAGGATAGGTGACACCAAGTCAGAGTGCATATGCCTGGAGGGCGTTACACACACACACTCACCTCACAGCATCTTCTGCTGTGACGCTTCTACTTCTTTCACATTTGTACGTGCAGGTGTGCTAAAATGAAGTGTTTCTGTCTGAAGACATGCATATGTTGCTTCAGCATATATAAAATGAGCTAAAAATGATTATGTTGGGAGCAGGTTTTCACATTTGCACTCTTAGTGTTAGGTTAGATGTGATAACTTTGGAAGGAAATAGCTAGTTAGAAATAATTGCATCATTTTAGAGGCAAATGCTGTGTCAGTAAGTTTATATTGCTGCACTGGAACTCTGGGGTTTATTCCTCGACCCTGTCCCGGTGATATTCCTGGGTCACAGTTTGGCTGTGACGTAAATTTCAAAAGAGTGGGGTATCCCTCAACAGCAATGTTTCAAAAAGGTATTACATCATCTTCTCCTGAGACATCCTGCTACGCGCACGCCCGTGTCCAATGAGAGCCTTTCGTGCGACTTCAGCTGAGAGAGTGGGCGAGTCTGTTTAAAGGCCTCTAAAGATAGAGAGACATATTTATAGTTATCGATTAAGCCTCTGAACTTCTTAATGACCATTTTCAGTGGAAGCAGTGAAATTAATTTCTGCTGCTTTCACCCAAGTTCAGCAGCCTCGGCTGTTGTGCTCCAGGTGTGGCGTTGCGCAACACAATCCACCTACACCAGCGGCCCGAAATAGACCGGATTGGAGGATGGCCTATTTGTTGGCGTAATCATTTGTGTGTGCCTTTGACATCTGGAATGTGACCATAAGCTTGCAGCATCCGTTAAGAAGCTGAAGATTTAAAGTTGGGGAGAGAAGGCGAGTGTTGTCGCGTAAGGAGCTTGTGTCGGTGTGTGCCAGCGCTTCTGAATCAGGAAGCACATGTATGAAGTTTGGAGTAAACACTTAAACAATCCCAGATGTTTGGTGTCACAGTCACAGGCTCGAGGCAGGATTCGTGCTTAAATTGTGAAACTCGAGGCCCTGTTTCTGCTGTGGATTATTCACGTTTCTTTTTAAATGGTAATCAGTGAGTTAGTGGTTTCATTTCATTTTTCTTGTCTGATAATGGGTATGTTTGATGTAACTGCTGATGTCAGCTGACTGTAGATAAATCCATTTTGGTGTTATATGCAACAGGAAATTGTAGCAAGAGCAACAAAAACTAGAGTTTCTCCTCTTTGGAGAGCCTTAAACTTGTATTTTGTTGCATCAATTGGCAGTCATCAAAATCAAAATGCATGCTAAGTGCTAACTAATAGAGCCTTATGGTGTTATACGTTAAAGTAAAAAGTGCAACACACAAGTGGAGATTACCATGTGATGACAGCACACCAGCCACTGTAACACTGAATTCTCTGACCTCACCCAGCGTGGAAAATGTGTTTATACTCCAGATAAAGAAACTTTATGTGAGGAAATATGTTACAAAAGCAAACTGTGTGAGCTGACTGCAAAGTGGACATTGGAAAAGTGTCTTATACCTGCATTCTTTCTAATAGCCAGCAGGGGGCGCCTCCTGTGGTTGCAAACAGCTTGTATGGTCTACAGGAAAACTGCCTTTGGCCACTTTGATCTGTGACCTCAGGAAACACTTTCCTGATGGGTTCATGGGCTCGAGCACTAATTTTAAGTCTGACTGAATACAGACTAATATTCATTTACTATATTGGGTCCCTATCTCTGCAGGTTGTGTTTTAGGGTGGTCCTAGCTTCTGACTGACAAGTTGCTATCGAATGAGCGTGCACAGTGTCCCGTGGTTTCTCAGTCAGGCCGACCCATTTCTCGTCCGGTCCGAAACATCGCTAACCAAAGTCCATCTTTTTATATACAGTCTGTATGTCTTCAGGACCATATTTTGCCATAAAGACGGTGGCACAAAGTGAAAACATCATAATCCATATCGCTACTGCTAGTAAAAATCAGCCCATGAAGCAAAAATGTATATATATATATATTTAAATATAGTTTTAATGCACAAACATTCTGTACTTTATAGGAGATATAGATACTGTAGATATAATTTGTTTAACTTAGTATAAAAAACTTAGCACTTACAAGTCATAGTACATCTAGTCCTCTTAATTTATAGAATATTATAAAGAAAAATTAACTGAGCTATAAATATGATATTATACCACACACTTTGGGCTATTTACCTTTACAGTACATTACTCCCTACATGTTCTCTTGGCTGTGGCTCCATTAGCCAATCCTGGTAAACAGAGTCTATGTCCTTAATTGAAGCGTCATTGTGTCTCTCTGCAGGGTCTCTGTATGACATTTAACTGAGAGTAATTACAAACTGGAAAATGAACACAGAGCACAGGCGTGGTTTATAATCCAGGGGGGCGGGTTTGGGTGCTTTGGTGTGTTCGGATTGATCCTTTTGCTTGATTGCTTCCTATAATCTCTAATCTGTGTGTGTGTTTGTGCGTGGAGGTGCTCTGAGCTCGGATAACAAGACATCAGCTTTGCTCTCTGAGGTGCAATTATATCAGATTTCATTAGGCTGAGACAGTTTGATTAACGAAAGCAAGTGTCTCATGTGACGTTTTGCATTTTTTTTTTTAACTTTTAATGCGCGGTTCAAAGTGGCCCTGAGTGCATTTCAACTTACTGCGTCTGTCCTTCCCTTTGTTGTATATGATTGGCCTGTTCACGCACACGCCGTCCTTCCTCCCCTGCCTGTGTACGTGCGTGCCTGCTCTTACATAACGCAGTGCCGGCTTGCCGTCCTTGGTTATGATGTTCAGATCAGAACCCTAAGAGATTACATCATCGTCTGGAAGGATACAGGTTTTGTCGAATTTTCTGCATCGAAGGGCAGAGCTGCTGCAGCTTCTGGAGCACAAAGAGAGTTCCTCTTAATCAGGCTGCTTGGTTTTTCACATAAAAAAATCCGCAATCTCTTACCTGCACCTGCATTTGAAAAATTCCAAGTCTTACAAGACGTTTTAAGCTCGAACTAAAGCAGACTGAAAGCTCTGGATATCTGCTTATTCACTTTCTTGCTGAGAGTCCAGCTGTGTTAACCTCCAGCCAAATATCTTTAACAGCTCTTTCCATCATTTTTTGACATTTTTAACTCTTTATCCATCCAAGCACACGCTGCCTCCTGTGATTTAACAATGGATAATTCCCTCACTCTTATTTTGAAAGTTTATTTGCTGCTAAAATGCTGGCCCCTGCCCTTCCTGTCACGTGTTTCCCAAAGAGTCTGTCATCCCATGGTCAGACAGAATCAGCTGCATGGCCATAGTCTTTTTTTTTTTCTGTTCTGGGATTCTGCAGTGAGCTGAAGAGCCACTCTGAACCTGCAGCAGTTTATCTTCACGCTAAGGTATAACCTGTGATGAAAGGTCAGGCATTAGCATGGCTGCGGCTCAGGTTATAAGGTGGATTGTCAAGTTGCTCAGCCGAGGGGCCACCACTGGTGTAAGAGTGTGTGTGAAGGTGAAAAAAACATAGTTTTAAAGCTTTTGAGTGTAAAAAAAAAAGTGCTTTATAAGTTTTAAATGGTCAAAAAAAGCATTTTTGGATATTTTCATAAACTAAAATACCAAAAAAAAAATCTGGTTTAAGCTGCTCAAATGAGAATATGTGCTAGTTTTCATATACTTATTTCTCCTTTTAAAGTCTGGGGATATGTGTTGCCCATTTCCTGTATTAAAAAAAATTGTAAATCTGTAATCTGTAGAATAAGCTTCAGTTTCATTCAGTAATTGACTGCAAGGTTACACAAAGTGGAAAATAACCACTGTGGGGTCTGAGAGCATCCTGGCCTCATGTGTGTAGATGTTTTTGGGGAGGAAGACAGGGGTCATTGGAGAAAAAAGCTTCAGCACCACAGTCCAGCTGAGCCCAGGCTGACGCCTTGAATCTAAAGGCCAACCTCTGTTTGATGATCATCAGTCGGGTGAGGCGACAGGAGAGGAGCCGGGCCGCTCTCCCTGCTGACATTTGTTCAGTGTTTCCCGTGAATATTGGACCGTTTCCCTTCACGGCTTTTCATTACTGCAGCTCAATCACGGCATAGTTTCATTTTCCATAAAAAAATAATTCAATCTTGTGTTTGTCACTCACGCTGTGAAAAATATGGGCATTCGTTTGAGCTCCTCTTTTAGCTTCTTGTTTTTTTATTTATCTGTACACATATAGCATCAGTGGAGAATTTATGTCCACTGGAGATTTTTGTTCCTTTTTTGAATGAACATGTTTCCTGTGTTCAGACTTTTTCTGCCTTGTAATCCACTTTACAGACCAAATCAAAGCTCTGCTGCCACACACACACACACACACACACACGCACACATAAATCTTAAGAAGCTTCCTCTCCACACTTGTGAAGGAGTGTGATTTACCAGAAAGCCCCTCATTATTCAGCTCTTATATTTGTCTTTGGGGCAGGAAACTGGTAAATTCATCACTCGGCCTACACGCATTTATCTACAGTAGCTTTGTGCAACATCCAAATACTCCACCTCTATCGCAAAGTAGAAAATAGATGGAGTTCAGGCCAGTATACATAAAAGATATATTGATATGCATATTTTTTTGAGGCATGTGTTGGTGTAAGATAAATTACAAATAACCTCCTCTCACTGAGGCTTGTACTCCCTTCACTTGCCGCTTTTTTTATGGCAGAAAAAAAATGCTCCCAATCACCAGATTACCACTCCTTAAACGTATTTATGAAGCATACTCCAACTATATGTCTTCATGTCCTAAAGACGTAAATATTAAGACAAGGACAAGTTACATTAATTATGACTCAAGGCGTCATTTATTTATACAGAAAAAGAGCAATGACAGGAATACCTATGACACCTTAACTTCTGCTGCCTTAAACCTGCTTTCTTTCTAATGGCCAGCAGGGGGCGACTCCTCTGTTTGCAAAAATAAGTCTGACTATATAGAAATGCATGAGGAATGATCATTTATCTCACTTGCTTTAATGTCTTAGTAAAAAAAATTCCTTATGGGTTTATGGTCTCAATCGCTAGTTTAAAATCTTATTTAGTACCACATGATTTTTATTTTGTAAACTACGATTCCATTTAGATTAAAATAGACACTATAGCAGGGTCTGATTTAGGCTCTGGCTGCCTGGTGATTCGCCATCATAGGAGGGTCCTGTGTGCTCAGTTTCTCTGTCCACCCCTCGCTCATGATGACTGCTTTCAAAAGGACAAGATGGCCAAAATGCTAAATTTGAGTCTTCGAAACAGGAGCATCTTTTATATAGTCGGTGATTTTGCTTTCAGTTCAACTTTGCAAGCAAAGAATCCGAGGAGAACGATGCTCTGGCATCTTCAGTGTTCACGCTCATCAATTTGTCGTTAAGTGCCACATTCTGCTTTTTTTCTCTCTTGTGCTTCTTTCATCTCCTCTCTCCTCCTCTTTGTCCTGTGTTTTCTCTCTCTCTCTCTCTCTCTCATTCCCACATATACACTAATGCACACACCCTTTGCCTATCCTCCTCCCGCCCCGGAGGTGTGTGAGGTTGTGGGAGCATGTGAAAGCCGTCACACAGAGAGAGGCTCATGTGTTCCTCATTTGAAGCCATTTGCCCAAAGCATGCTGTCAGCCTCCATCTGGATATGTGTATGTGTGTGTGTGTGTGTGTCAGTGTGTGCGCTTGTATTTGTTTACGTGTCAATGACCAGGAGTGGTTGAGGGGAATGTCTGTGTCAGTGCTTTGCTTGCACTAAAGGAAAAGCTCTATTTTTGTACACACACACACATGTGGGCGAGACCGTGTAGTACACCATTGTGCTCGGTCCCTGCACGGTGGTCACATTTTTATTTGACTGTGATTTCTGCGTGCACGCACAAAACGAGCACTGTTTAGCATCAGTAAAAGCTAGCCGCACTGAGGGAGCTCCCTTAAAATAGCCTTTTTGTTTCTTACCTTAAAAGGAATCATAAAGGAAAGGAGTTTTAGAAAGAAAGCATGGCAATTTTAAACATGTCGCAGCAGTGTGGCTAAGTATATGGTTAAATGAAGCATAATTAATTATTTTTAGTAGCAGTTTTATTATTCTGGGGTTTTTTTTCATGCTTTTTGATAAAAAAAAAATTCAATTCAGTTTAATTTTCTTTGTTTTCAGAGTGGGCTTCTCACTCTCAATAAAAATAAACATTAAACCATCATCATGCAGAGCTGACCCAACTGACAAAGACTAAAACTGAGGACAGTATACCATTTCATTCAATCATATGGCAGCAAGACCATGAAGTTCAAACTGAGCACCAGAACGGGGAAGAAAGGGGATTTAAGTGACTCTGAATGTGCCGTGGTTGTTGGTGTCAGACTGGCTGGTCTGGTTGTGTGGGATTTTCCCACACAACCATCTGTAGGGTTCACAGAGAACGGTGTGAAAAAGAGAAAATATCCAGTGAGGGGGAAAATGCCCTGATGCTGCCAGAGGTCAGAGGAGGATGTCCAGACTGCTTTGAGCTGACATGGAGGCAACAGCAACTCAATTAACCACTCATTACAACCAAGGTATGCAGAAGAGCACCTCTGAGCGCGCAACGCATTCGGCTACAGCAGCAGAAGACCACTCCAGGAAACTGAGGCTACGTCAGCTCACCAAAATCACAATAGGAGATTGGAGCAATGTTGCCTGGTCCGATGAGGCTTTATCTCCCCATTCATGCTTTCTGTTTCCACTGCAATCTGTAATAATGTAATATCTAATAATCTTTCGGCATTCAGAGAACAACCAAAGCAATGCAAGTAGGTGTGGATCTGTGAGAAATAAATGGGCCTGCTGGTTCCTGCTGTGGAGAAAGTCTGACTATCATGCCAAAATTGAGTTATTTATTGCTTTTAATTATTACGTTTAGGACAAATGTGTTCATTTAGATCTAAAAGTTTCCAGCTGTAGCCCCTAATCAAGCAAATATCTGCCTAGTTTTCGGTTCCAGACGTGAGGATTCGCCGTTTTTCTCTGTTTCTTTGGGAAACTGCTAATGAAATCTGTCCTGACCTACAGACAAAATTACTGGGGACTAAACTAAAAAAGAAATCACGCCCAAATTGTTAATGTCTATAATTGTGTAGCTCTAGTAAGAAGCAACAGATTTCTAGAATTTGGAAACAAAGATTCAAGCTAGTGCAAAAAGGCTTGAGCCCCAGACTGCAGTGAGTGTATGAATAGCAGCAAGTGGCAGGTTGGCGCAGCATGTCTTGTTCCTGAGTGATGCCAACCTCCTCTGGCCCCCCTCCATCACCCACTGATGCCCAATCTGCTTCTCTCCTCCGTAGCCCATAAAATGCCTGACGCCGATTAGCACTTGTCATCATCAGCCACAGCTGACATCGATAAGTGACTCGCGGTTACGTGTAGGTTGTTCTGCGCCTCGGTTTCACACGAGGGTCTGTCTTAGTCCTTAGCTTTTTATATACAATTCATCTTCTAGCCTTTTAAGATTTTTTTTTTTTTGCTGCAGTTCATTATGTGATTTTTTTTGTGTGTGTATATTTAGGCTTCTTTTACATACAAGAGATGCAACTAAGTGAAGCCAGCTGCCCCAGAACGAGCCTTTGTGTTATAGTAAATGAGACTTGTAGCTCATATTTGAAAGTTCATGCTCAGCAGTGCCTTTGTGCCACGTATGCTCACACACTTAGCGTGCAGAGAGTCCCCGAGGCTGCTGAAAAGTGAATCTTCATAATCACATTGGGGGAAGGAGGGGGTCGGAGGAGAGGCGAAGGGGCCGGGGGAGGGCCGCTGACTTTCTTTGACATCTCAAGGAAAGTGACATTAGCCAAGTTGGTTGCGTAACCGCTGAGCCATTCAGTCCAACGGCATGGCACTTCTGGCCAGAGGGGCCATTTTACATTTTGGTGGAACAAGACTCAAAGTAATAGCGTTGACTGCGCTCCACTGAGCCAGCAGACAGTGGCTCAGGACAGGTGATCCCGCCTCTGAATGGGAGACGATAAGAGACAGTGTGGAGCGGTTTATATAGTTTTCACGCTGGGTATGAGGTCAGTGGACTATCTGCCATCAGGCTTTAAATCGTCACTGCACCCGTAAGGCAGGTGCTTTTAAATGAACTCCTTTAGTGCGCTGCTGTTAATTGCACCGGCCTCATTATGCCAAATAGCCCTGAAGGAATACAGCTTTCTTTCATCATATTGCGCGATGAAACAATCCAAGTGACGTGACCGCCTGAAGAGAAATCAGGGGTCCTAAACTTCATCTCGCTTGTTATTCTTGTTCTTGGCCCGTCCTCTTGGACGCGTCGCTGTCAGCCGTGGTGGTTTGGATGCAAACTGGCAACGAGCTGATTCTGACAGTTTGTGTGTTTTGCTCTACATCTGCGTGTGTGTTTTTGTGCAAGAGCATCCGCTCTCATGTGCGCCCCATCTGTGCTGGCAGCGCTGTAGAATTTATTTTAACATGGGTAAGTGTGTTTGTTGTGTGTCTTGGGACTTGCATCCCTCTCCCAGCTGGCAGCGTTTAGCTCAGATTGACCGCTGGAAAAAAGAGAGAGATTTGTAAGAGGAATGAACGCGCCACAGATCAGTGGGATAAAAGTATTGATCACACAGCAGAGTGCCGAGAACAGGATTTGAGCGCCGTGCATACCATCAAGCTCAGTTACGCGGGGACAGATGCTGACCCCGTGGCCTTCATAAGCCAAGGGTTTCTCACAAACAGAAGATTTGGGTCAGTTATGTACCGTGGGAAAAAAAAACAACAAAAAGCAGCACGTCCTTTTAATCAGCAAAAAGTGCTGAAAACGCCAGTTGCCATTGGTGCAGTTTTCTCAGTTGCTTTGGTGCATTCCTCAGATCAGAACTGAAAATCCCAAAAACTAACACAACATCAGGAAACACATCGTTCCTTTGAACTAAACGCAAATGCTTGTGAGCAGTCCACCATTTCCACATATTTAATTTCACATTATCCTCTATTGAACAGTCTTAGACTCCAAAACATCTACAGTAGGCATTTGTCCACTGGATAAGTCTATCCACGCACAATGGTTAAGCCAGTTGCTATAATCCGTCATGCATATTTTCTCTACGTTTCTATCACTTTTTTTTTTTGTAAACATGTCCTGATGTGACCATGTCATTAGGATACCAAAAAGAAAAAGACAAAAATGAAAGAAAAAAAAAAAGAGGCGCATGCTGCGACGTTTTATTTTCCTCTCCTCTGTATTTCAATGACGTCTGCCAGCAGATTAGAGCACAGACAGTAAAGGTGTAAATGAGAATCCTAGCCAATCTACCACACACGTTAAAGTGTAACTTTTTACTGTTGTAATTAAAGCAAACCTGATCAAAGGTTTACACCAGAAAACCTACCCATCCGTCTTCTTCCACTTATCACTCCAGGGTCGCGGAGGAGCGGGAGTCTGTCCCAGCTGTCATGGGGTGAGAGGCGGGTTGCCGGTCTGTCCCAAGACTGACAACCATTCATCCTCACCTGATTTAAAATCACCATTTAGCCTAACCCACACATGTTACCA
>JAVDPK010002718.1:68113-84976 GCA_034780415.1 Cichlasoma orientale | reverse complement strand
AGCTGCAGAGCGACTTCAAGACCACCGTCTGTGGACGCTGCATCACCGCCTTTGTACGTCAACACCCATGCGCACAAGCAGCTGCAAATCATCACACCCACTGACCCACTTACACTTTGAATTAAAGCCTCCAAATGAGGCTAAATGACTTTGATGTGTATTTTACTATGTTCCTGTTTAAAGTAGTTTAGTGGCTTAAAACAACAAACAGGAAAACGCTCCTTCAATATGCTTTACATGCCTGCATGAAGGTCATCCTGAAAGTGTTTCCGAGGCACAATCTCACACCTCGGCACATGTATGGGCACATGCACATAAGGAAGACAGATATAAACAAACACTTGCACACACACAAATGCTCAAAATCCCACTCGAGCCTTCGGGGTAACTCTGGCACAGTTTGTCCTTTCTAGTCTGATTACTCTAATTGCTGCAGATGTCCACTAACATTAGCGTAGACCCTGATTTGTGTCTGTATATAGGGTCAACCTTTAAAGAATACTCTTCTGCTGTTGTTTTTTTTAAAGCGACAATTATAAAATCCCAATCTTTTGCTTTCTTTTCCCCTTCCTCCTCTCCTCAGTTCATGTTCCTGACCTACATCCTCTTCCTGGCCTTCCTCGCCATCTTCGGCTTCACGGCGATCCCGGTTTTCCTCTTCTTTAATATGTGGAACACCTGTGCTGCCATGAAGTCTCCCGATGCTAACATCACCTCTCCTGACTCCATCTGTGTGGATGTCAGGCAGTACGGTGAGTACATCAGAAATGGCTTCAACTGTGCTCCTTAAGTTTGCAGTGTTTACTGCATTTTTTCAGTGTTTTTAATGCACCTGCACTTGTAAGTGAAGTTGGCTGATATTAGCCACCATAAGTTACTGGATATGTTTGTCTAAATTCTAACAGCCATAGCTATAAGGCTTAGCAGCCTCCTAACATTGTTTCTTAGCTCCTTCTCCAGCAATCGAGGCCAGCCTGCCCTTTATGTTTTTGCTCTAGCTCTTTGTTCTGCCCACCTGATCTTATTACAGCTGACACACTTTCATCAGTTTGTGCAGGAGCAGAACTTGCACGATGGGCGGGCCTTCATTGTGTGGTTATAAACTGTTTGCAATTTTAAACAAATGCATGAATGGTGCTGTCTTTTGTAGCTCAGCATGCACGCATGTTAGCTTACATGTAGCAACTTTGCGCCTTAAGGAGAGTTTGTTTATTCAAATGTGCTATATGTAAATTAGGCTGACCAAAGCTGAACTACCTCCTTGCACTCATTTGTCGCTGCAGCTAGTGTTTCAAACCTATTAGGCCTTTTTCTTCTTCACATTAGAATAAAATAAATAAAATCTGCTTTATTCAGAGTTCAAGAAAAATCCCCCTGATGGAGAAATATGCTGGCTAACTTTAGCAATAAAAGCCTTCAGCGGCGCAGGAAAAACATTCAGGTGCCTCTCTCACTTCCACACAGGTGCCGCCTGCAGGACAGCAAACTGTGGAACTAGAAACACCACCTATTCATCTCCATCCACTTTAAATGTCATTTTCTATGCAGGAAGAGGTCAAACGAATACATTTAGATTATTGAGAGCCTGATTGGATCTCTGTGAAAATCCACCTCAAAGCGGTATTACAGCATAGCAACGCTCTCCTGCGATTGCGTATGTGGTCATCAGTCTGATGGCCTGATGTACAGTATGTGACCCACATTTGAAAGGCAGCTGGCTCGCTTGCAAAGTAGGATGAGGATCACATATGCTTCATTGACTGTGGTGCTGCGCTAGCACGCCGTGTGAAATATTAACCCCAATTACTAGCAGTTGTGAAATTATTGTCAGCAGTTTTGGAGCTCCAGCTGATGAGTGATCGAGGAAAGGATTTGGAAGGTAAATCGAGCAAATGCACAGAGTTAAAGTAGCAGCCTATAGCAGCAATTCTCCGAAATGATTCTACAGTTTACAGGAAAAAAAAAAAGGGATTCACAATGACCCATATTTTTTCCAGCAGCAGCCCTGTTTCCTTTAATCTTTATCTGCGCCTAATTCATAATGCCTTCAATCATATCACACAGTCTCTGGGGAGGACAAAGCTTCTTGTCTCAGTCCTGTGACGTTTCATCTGTTTGATCCCGCAGGTGTAATTCCCTATAATGCCACACCAGGAAAAGCGTGTGGAGCCACCCTGGGAGAAATTTGTAACACCAGTGAGGTGAGAGGATGCTGACCTCTTTTGATTTTTGTTTTTTTTTCTCCGCTTCTCCTTATTTTCATTAACACCTCCTGTGATTCTCCCTGCAGTTCTACCTGTCCTACCACCTCTACATCGTTGCGTTAGCCGGCGCCGGAGCCACCATCATCGCACTGGTAAGCTCCTCGTGATCCCACCGATACAGTAATGTGCCGCTCAAAATATGCATGTTGCTATGGCGTGATTATCTGTTTCCATGGCAACCTCTCCCACCTCTCGCATATGTCCTTCTATGGGTTTGAAATCCTGCCCCGCAGCCCGCCTCTGTGCGTGTGCTCACCGAGGGTCAGTGTTTTACTCTGCTGCGGAGGCGGGCTTTTTTGTTTTGAGTCGAGGGAGATACTAAAAAAAACCAAATAAAAGCATTAAGCACTACTCCAGATGTTAGCACAGGGTCAGCTGGAAGCAATGTGTACTTTGATGTGCTACAAAAGGTGGAAAGACATACTAGGAAAAAAAGTAACGGAGGAAAACTGCTCTGGAACATTTTCATTGTTCTCATGTTGGTTTCTTTTAATATAACAGGATGTTTTCTACGTTCAGACATTGCTAAATTCCAGTGGGCAAAAATCTGTGGTGTGGGATCAGGCACCCGGGGGTGTGGCAGACAGATGAGAGAGAACGCTTCACAAGAGGGTGTAACAGCAGCTCTATCAAAAAACATGGCATACAGAGTTTTTTGAGCATTCTTTATTGTATCCCTTTTTCAGTGTTTTATATGTTTTATATAAAATGCATGAGTTTAATAATAGAAATGGTAGCATGGAGTCAGTTCCTGCTCTTGAACATGGAGAAAACATCTTGTTTCTCTTCAGATCCACTACCTGATGATTTTGGGGGCCAACTGGGCCTACCTGAAGAGTGCTGCCTCCACGCACGATTACCAGGACATCAAGACCAAGGATGACCAGGATCTGGAGGCTGAGGCACGCTCCAAGGAGGGCCAGAACTCGTCCTCCTACTCATAAGGACAAGAGAGCCCAACACCACCGCCCGTCTTCTCTCCACACCACAACCCCCACCCCCCGCAACACCTAACGCCCACCCTGTTCCTCCGTTAAAACAAACCACCTCGGTCATGTTTGATAGTCCCAAAACCTCCTGATTCTCCATCCTCTTTCCTTCCGCAGTGTTTATTAAGGGTTGTGGGCACGCCCTCACACCCGAGGGGAAGAGAATAGAGAGTCAGGAGAAGCGGCAGGCCCAGACGGAGGCAGATGCTTTCAGAATGGGAGAGCTCGCCCGCCGGGGTCGAGCTCAGGTACAGTACATCAGTTCAGAAGCGTCTCTTCCCTCGTGCTTTTGGGCGGCGGCTCGTGAACATGGCCCGGCTGTGATGGCCTCGCGCCCTGAGCCAGCACAGCCTCTCGACACACAGCTCCTAACAGCCTAAAAAAAACATTGTTCACTGCCTGCTTCGGCCATAAAGAAGCCAGGCAGCGATCAACTTCCTCTGTTTTTTTGGTGTTTTATATGCATATATATATGAATATGAATATATTGTGCGAATGTGTACGAATGTTGTTGTTTTTTTTAATACTCTCTGAAAAGTATGCCAGGTAATATTATGATCTTTCTTCTTCTTTACGTTTTTGCGCACATAGGTTTTTCTCCTTACTTTTCTCTCCATCTTTAACTTTTTATTGCTAATGCTCGTTGTTGCACTATTAAATAAACAAAAAAAGGGGGATAAAAAAAAAAGCCCTTGAAAAACATAAACCGCTCCAATTCCCTCTCTCATAGACATACCTAAAATGATCTCAAATCACGTGGTATCTCAAGGATTATTATGCATTTACATGATAGGAGTTTTATTTACGCATCAAGGTATTAACAGTACATTTAAGACCAGAGGGGTAGCAAACTTTTAAGCAAGAAAAAGCTTCAGGAAATACGCTGATTTGCTTTCAGGTCAAGGATTAAAGGAGAAGATTGAAAGCTGTCGTGATTTGTAAGAAGCTAAATTGCAACAGGCAAGCTACAATTAGCATAAAGATTGGAAACACAGCGACGGGCATTGTGTCTGATTTCCGATACTTATGTAGTACACTATGTACATAATCATGTAGTGGATTAATTTTGACTTGTTCCAGCAAGTCATGCACTTACCAGAAACAACTGTAGCGCTGGACCGCGATTGTTAGCTGCCGCATTTTGCCGAACATACATTTTTTTTGTTAAGACTCTGACCAAATATTAACCTAAATTACTCTAAAAAGAAGATGACAACGTAACATAAACATGACACAATGCAAAAACATTTGTAATACCAACAGCTGAAAAAAATGTACCTGCTGCTGTTAGCTAGCTAGCTAACACTGGCATCACCTGCTGCTGTTATTTGTTAGATCCTCCTTTTGCACTTCTTGGCTAAAGCTTATTTGGTGGGCCCCTTTTCCAGTTCTTGGTTAATAATTGTTTGTTAGGTTCTCCTTTTCCTCTTTTTGGCTAAAGCTTATTTGGTGGGCCATCCTTTTCCATTTCTTGGTTAATAAGTAATTGTTAGGCCCTCCTTTTCCATTTCTTGGCTAAAGCTTATTTGGTAGTCCTCCGTTTCCACTTCTTGGCTAGTAGTTTTTTAGTGGGCCCTCTTTTTCCACTTCTTGGCTAGTAGTTGTTTGGTGGGCCCTCCTTTTCCACTTCTTGGCTAAAGCGTATTTGCTGAGCCCTCCTTCTCCACTTTTTGGCTAACGCTTGCTTGGTGGTTCCTCTTTTTCCACTACTTAGCCAAGATGGCAACTGTTAAGCGTGAGAAGTTCAGCCTTCCACACTTAACGCAGGCATATGGTAGTGCTAATGAACTTACACATTCAAAACAGCAAGTGTAAGTACAGAAGTACATAATTTTAGTTATTTCTTGAGCCATTTAGCGCTTGATATTTGATTCCTAATGAAGGCGGTATGGCTCTACTCATCTAACTTTTGGCAAGAAAACATATTGGCATACTTCTGGCAAAATGCTCCTTTTAAGACCTTTGTGGGGTTTTTTGCTACACTCACCACCAGCGGCAGCAGAAATCAAAGATCTGTCCGAGTCTTAAAAAAGACACACACCTCAGGTATTAAACCAAATCTGATTTTCCACCAGTTGTGTTCTTTTCCAAAGCGTCACCATTTAAACTCTTTCCAGACTGCAGTCCTGTGTGACTTATACAGAAAAAACTTGTTCTCTCAGTTCCTCCCTTTGAGAAATTTCACCTGTAAATAGCCGAATCACCCTAAAAAGATGAATTAACTGTTCCCAAAACAGGGAGAACACAATCAGTGTTTTGCCATGCTCTTTTATTTTTTTTCCACAAATATATGTAAATGTACCCTTTGAGATATGTGTTTAGCACTCAAATACTAGTTCTGCATTTGCTATAATAATTGTAATGTAACATCTTAAATGATATGTCGTGAGAGGGATAAAGTGCAGTCATGATATGAAATGATGGATTGAGGTGCTTGTGACGTATACATTTTAAAATGTGACAAAAAAAAATGGAAATTGATTTTTAATGTTTTATCAGTTTTAGGCAGCTGAGTTCTTCTTGTGATTCAGTAATTATTATTTTATGGAACATGTTCGTGCTTATTTTATTTTTATTTTATTTTTGATGACTCGAGACATGAGCAAAAGTCACCTTTTCTTTTTTTCTTTTTTTTTTTGTTTCTCCTATTTTATTTTTTAAACGTCATGCCTCTCAAATGAGCCGCAGAGACTGTTTTTGGATGTTTACACTGAATAAAACAAGTCAGGAATTTTCATACATTAATTTTATAACCAGATATCATTTACTAATCATGAACTATATTCTATATCAGTCATTATTGGTTAGTTCACCCTCAGAAAACACTGAAGAAAACAAAATTTTTTTGAACTTTGATGAGATGAAGCATGTCAGTATTGTCCATGTGTGCAGCTGTCTATTCTGTATAAAAAAGGACTATATTGCCATGTGTGTTATGTTTGATAAATATACGTGCTTTGCCGCCAGGTCGATGTAAAGGCAAACTTCAATTTCCTATAAGACGATGCGTGTCAGGGTGTTGTTGTTTCCTTGTTATTTGCATGAAGGAGACATGACTGTGTCTTTGCAGTTTTTCAGGTGATGTGTAGTCAATTGTAATGACAACTATGGTAGGCGGTGTTTGCCCCCTTCCTTCCTCCCCTTCCACCCGCTCTTTTCTAAAGAAAACTCCATTGTACTTTGATGGCATTGTAGTCCTTGTAGGTGTTTCATTATGGTTTTATTTTTTAAGTTGGAAATAGTTCTATGACTCCTATTTAGTGATGATTTTTGTAACCTTCTCTAGTAAAACCGATATTTTTTATTATCGTGACACCATTGCCTCCCGCCTCTTCCTTGTGATTTTTATGGACATTTATTAAAAATTAAAGTGAAAGTATAGATAAGATGCTTCTTGTAAGGCTGCAACTGATGATTTAAAATCAAAATGAACCGTTTTGATTATTTTTGCAAATAGTCTGCATGCTTGTATGTGCAGAAACAGCAAAATACTCAAAGCAAAAAAAATGAGAATTTGTGCCGTAAACAGAGCAGACATGCAAAGACTTCTTAAAAATCAAGGTTTTGGAAGTTCAGATTAGGGTTTTTTGTGTCATGATGCCAAACAAATGACACTGAACAGGAAGTAACCTTATGCTGACTAACTAAGCAGCTATCAATGGAGGCTTCTTCCTGCCAAAAAATTAATAAAAAATAATTATGTTATAATCTCAAAGATTTTATTTATTATAAAATTTTGAGATACTTCACTCGAATTTTTTGAGATAACATGAAATTTAGAGATAATCTGAAATTTCAACTTAGCTCTACCTGGCAAAAAAAAATTGTTTCACTGGCATGAAGAAGCTTCCATACTTACACTAAATATTTTAGCTCTAATTGAACAGCAATTTGCAGAGCAGCCAATTGATCTAAAACAGTAGGTAAACACAAGCATTATTAATCACATTAATTAAGGCTTGGTGCCCAAATGGCATCAGTAGCACCTGTGTTTGTTATTCTAGTGAGCAAATGCATAAATCAAATTAAAAATCACTGAAAGAGTGGTTGAAGTCTTTGAAGTTGCTACCAGAGTAAATATAAAAACCTACACGATTATGAGTTAATTGTGTGCTGCCCCCGTCTGTGTCACAGGAAGAGAAAAGCAGCTGTTTCTTTCTAAGAAAGTCACAAGAATTAGTAGATATGCTCATTTGTGTTCAGGCAAGCATGTGGTTTCACTTATTAAAGCTGTGAAACTACTGAACCTTTACAAATTTATACTATGAGGAAGTTTAAAGACACCACCCACGCAGGTGTTTTCACTCATGTTCTAGTTCTAGCATGTTTTAATCCATACTAATCCTAATCCACACTGTGCCCATCTTCCGAGGCAAACCGAAAGAAAGAGCTGTTAAAATTCAGCCAATATATAACACCATCTTTCCCCAATCTCATTGCACATTCTGTATAATGCCAATGAAGGCATGCTATTCTATTCCATCTTCTGATACATGGGCACCACCTTGTGGACTACAATGATACTGCAACATCAGTGAAACCCACATTAAATAACAACAGGTGTTTCTCCATGTTTGCATGACATTTTATTTTCAGTTTTAAAAAAAAAAAGTTGGGAGCCATCTCCTTTCATAAAGACCATAATTACAGTAATTTGAACATTAGAACACGTGATGAATAAATACTTAAACATAGAAAATGGACTCCAGCTAGCGACAACAGTTTGAAGATCTCTAGTTTGGCATTATTACACTGTCAAAAATAGAAGATAACATCATTTATCTTAAAATAATAATAATAATAATAATAATTACCTTCATTTATGTGTTTATATAAATGGGGGGGAGGCATGTTGCATTTCTAAGGCAAAAACATTAATAGCTTTAAATCGGGCTGTTTTCTAAGAGGTGTGTTTCTTTATTTGCCTTGCAGGTCTGTTTAAGGATAATAGTATATTTAAGCTATGAAAGCAGTTTTGTAGTTTTAGTCTTCCTCATTCAAACAGAGTCCAGTATCTGCTTCAGTGTGCAAAAGTAATCGTAGAGGACTTCTCTTTTTGTGGTTAAAGCTTCAAACCTGAGCTCCATCGGTGACGTAGAAACGTGGGCATGTCTGAAACACTGACCGTGGTGGAAATCCTGCATTAAGTGGCATTTAGAGGCGACACGATTTTTTTTTCTTGTTGTTAAACTGAAAACCCATTTGACTTATTCCCAATAATTCATAAATCTGCACATTTGTTTCTGAAACTGACCAAAATGTAAGAAGGTCACGAAGAGTTTTCAGGCACATGATTGTGTAAAAATCATGAACAATGGCACAAAACCACTTATTCTCAATAAGACTCGCTCAGGATGTCACAGACCGTTGTAGAGAAGCTGATGAGCCACCACAAGTTCCTCTTTTTGTAAAAAAAGGGCTCGTGGGATCTGCACAAGTATCACGAGCTCTCGGTAGGTCACACTGAGGGCTGAGCTCAGCAGCAGCTGTCCTGAGGTTGGCTCTTCCTCTGCAAGTCCACCGTGTCGGTGTTGATGAGGTGACTATCTCTGTCGTCCGACGCCAGGATGTGACGCACCGCCTCCTCAAAGGCTGATGCTACATTTGTGGCATCCCTGGCGCTCGTCTCAAAGTAAGGGTGTCCGCCGTTTTCGCGACACCACTTCCGGGCGTCCTCCCCCGACACCTGACGCTCAGGAATATCCAGTTTGTTACCCAGCACCACAAAGGGGAAGCTGTCGGGGTCCTTTATGTCAGCATAGTATGAAAACTCCTTCTTCCAGTTTGCCAGGTTTTGGAAACTCTGTCCGTCGTCCAAGCTGAAGGTGAGCATGCAGCAGTCGGAGCCGCGGTAGAAGGGCGTGCGGAGGCTGCGGAACCGCTCTTGACCTGCAGTGTCCCAGATCTGCAGGGTGACGCGGCGCCCGTCCACCTCCAGCTCTTTGTTCAGGAACTCCACGCCTATGGTGTGGAAAAGGTGCGAGTCGAACTTGTTGGTGACGTATCGGTTCATGAGTGACGATTTGCCTACGCCACCGTCACCCAGGAGGATCACCTTAAAGAGAGCGGATTTGGACATCGTGAACTTTGGGCTGAGTAGTCGGAGCCAAGAGACGGTGCACGGGGTCTGAAGCCACCAAGAAAGCAGTTTGACCTGGAGAGGAAAAAGCTCAGTTAGCTCAAAGAACATTATTAATGTAGATGCATCTAAACTTTATGTATAACAATTTTTATTTTATATAACTTCCAAATGCCAGTGGCAACATTTTCAGTCCAGTCCTTGTACCTGACCATTTTCAGAGGACTGCCTTGGAGCAGCCCTCGGTTCATCCTCTATCTGAAACTTGTTCTGATTGGCTGCCCCTCAAACAGAAAGATTTTAAACAGGAGGTGTGCTCACTTCTGGATAAATACAGAAACTCTGCCCACCTGTGATGACCATATTAGGGGCATTCCCCCTCAGTGACATCATACAGAGCCAAAAGTAGAAAAAAAATCTGAAATCATGCATTCAGAGCACTCTGACATTCTGTGGGATTGTGTAGGATCTCTGCTTTGCTCACATTATTGGACAAATGCATGTATACATGCATTTGTAGGTAAACTGAACACTTTGGGTTTTGTGACATTTAAATGAATAAAAAGTTACATGAATATGCCAAATGATAATGGGCATTTTTTAAATAATTTTTTAATCAAATCTACTTTTAAATAATAAAACCTGAAGATCATTTTTTTTAAGAACAAAGGAAGGTCCTGGGTTCGAATCCTGGGGCCTTTCTGCGTGGGTTCTCTATGGGTACCTTGGCTTGCTCCCACACACCAAAGACATGCATGTTATTTTAACTGGGGGCTCTAAATTGGCCATAGGTGTGGATGTGAGCATGGCTTTCTGTGTTAGAGCTGTGATAGACTGGCGACCTCCCCGGGGTGTACCCATCACACCTGCAACCCTGAAGTGGAAGAAGATGGATGGATGGATGGATGGATGGATGGATGGATGGATGGATGGATGGATGGATGGATGGATGGATGGATGGATGGATCGATCTGCTTTTAAGTTAATTTTTCCTTCATCAACCGTGGCCTCCGAGTATTATTCACATATTTCCTCAGATTCGGACCACATGAACATCTGATTCGAGTCAGTAGACTAGCTAATCCTATTAAAACTGCCACAGCCCCCTCATTACACTACGCAACAAATATACTTGCTACACTATGTTTAAATGTGTTATGCATGAAATGAGCCATGCTGAAGATCCCATGGACACTGATCACCGGACTGGTGAGTCAGTCACAAGCTGGGAACACTGTCAGCAACAAAGGAAGAGAGTTTTCCTCACCGTTACATCTGCACACAGATCGCTTCAGCATCAGCTGTCTGAGATCGTGAAGTGGCCAAAGGATTTCACCCACTCGGGCTCAGCTGCAAAGCAAAAACAAAAGTCTAATGAGGATTTAAATGCAAATTTAATCCTGTCCCACACACTGGCATACTTTACATACCACTTCAGGGTAACAGCAATCGAACCTACGAAATCTCTGAGACAAACGTGGGCAACGTAACAGCTTTACAGGGACACAATCCCCTCATCCATCACTGTGACGCACCTCATTACTCACACAGGTACACTTTTGATGGCACACACACAGTTTATTTCAGCACAATACGCACCTGCTCAGAATATACCCTCTAAACCTTTACCTATACACCGTCACCAGTAATGCTATTTCAGTTAAGGGGAGATTCAGCAATTTTGGAACATTTTCTGCACATCTTTCATGAACCTGCAGGTGATTAAGACTCCAAAGAGGAGCGGCTAACTATTAAAGCCCAATTCAAGGGGCGGTGGTTGTGTTCTTTGGCTACAGGGAGAGAACAATGATGGGAATTTAACCAACACAAGAGCCACAGAAAAGGTGGCCTGAACACAAAGGAGAACAACGGTAGAGCTCAGCACAAAGAGGAAGAAGCAAAGAGAAACGCAGATTAAAATACGGACACATGAAACACATGAAACACACATACAGCAGCAAATTGTTCTCGTTTCGTTTCACCACAAAGTCGAATACGACTTCTGCCTTCTCCGCGCGGGGGCAAAGGTAAAGGAACAAAAACAGTTGCTCCACATATTTATGATGCTGCTTCCAGGTGATGGTAAACAACTACAACATGTGCATGTGTGAACTGCTGCTGAGCTGGCCCGCCTACTGATGATTGGAATTTGCACTGCAGTGCATTTAAAAAAAAAAAAAAAAAAGACTTTAAAACATCAGAAGACTCAAATTTCTAACGTTATATAAGATGTCCCACATGCAGCGGCGCACGTGCAGTCTGCAGCCATAAAGGAAAGAACTGACTAAACCCACTGCTCCTTAGGAAAATCTGACTGCCCACAGAGCTGCAGAGTCACATGCACTGGCAGGGAAACACAGATGAAGGACCACAGTGGGGTAAATAATGTCTTTGTCTTGAAACCTTTAAGCGCAGTGCTGCTCCTGACATTTGCTGTGGGGAAACTTTGGCAGTTTTAAAAGCAGCAATGCAACAGAAAAACGAAGCAGGAAAGAAAGCACGCACACACGCACGCACACAGTCACTCACTCAGGAGTCATGTGCTTCATTCAGCAGGATACAGACAGGGCTGCTGTGTGTGTGGGTGAGTGTGTGTAGAGTTTTTTTCCCCCTCTATAAAAATGTTCCTCTCCTCCGAATCTTGGACTTCTGAGCCTTCAAAATAAAATATTTCTGTATCTTAAAATCAAAGTGAAAGCCTTTATGTGCTAATAATCTGCCATGAGTCATGGAAGCAGAGCTGGTTCAGGTGACACACCTTACCTGAGCAAATAATTTACTGGATTTTTTTTATAGCTAAACAACATGAACAGCAACAACACGGAGACAGCAGCAGCTACATGTGAGACCAGTTTAGCCTTTTGGAAGCTGACTCTGGAACAGCTGTAAACTTTGGTGTGTGAGGCGCGGGGAGTGTTTACACTTTAAGTTACTACATCATAATTACGGCACAGATTGAGCGTTTTTGTGGTTTCCAGCTGGCAGACGCTCGCTAGATCCATTTTCGGACACCCTGCAAACCAGAAGTAACTGTTTTTGACGTTTTTTCTTTTTAATAATGCTCTCATTTGTACCATTTATAGTAAATGCAGACATACGGCATAAAAAAAAAAGTTAAAAGGGAGCAACTTGATTACGCATAGCTACAAATAGGTAGCTCGTTTGCATTTACCAGCTTTCAAATTAGATCTTCATTCCTGCAGATTTAGCGTATATATTGTGTTTGATATTTGAAAATTACATCCTGCTTACGTGTACTTAGTGAGCGTCAATATCTAGAGATACTGTTTTTAAGAAGCGGGGAAGTCTGAGATTGTCCGATAATGGAACCCTCACCGCGAACTGTTGCTGTCCGATAATGGGCGCGCTAGTAGTTGCACATTCACGACTTTACTAATCCGATTAAGACGACAGAAAGCGGGTATTTTCGCTGCTGAAATGAGGCTTTTCACCTCTCCGTAACCGTACCTGTCGCTGTGGCGGTCAGCGCTCGATTCTAGCGGTTAAATTCCTCTCGTTTCCCCCGGTAGCCTGCTGCTGACAGCCGGTGACATGGCGCTCCCGTGCCCCTGCCGCTGCTCTCTGGCCCCGCAGCTGCGGATGACGCTCATATGACCCGGCAGGGGCTGTCACGCCTCCTGTCATCAGGCGCTTTCTCGGATCCAGCCGGCGCGTCCACATTCTGGAGAAGTTAGAAATATAACCTACCGTGTGTCTGAGCGCAGGTTTTAAATGGTCCTAAAACAGTCGCGACCCTCTAAAGTGCTCTAAATAAGCCAGAAGATAGTCAAAAAGTTTTTAGTGTCACAGAATTTTATTATTTTCATCACTCTTTCATCTCTTTTTTTCCCCAGTATCTTTTGTAAAATACAGTTTTCACCACTTCAGCCCCCTTAAAACATCACTAAGACATAACTTGTATTGAGCGGTCTGAAGCTAATATGAATTGTTTGAAGACACCCTGCTGCAGTATCACTCGGGCAAATATTATATATTTTTATGCATCTCTGTAAGTCTGTTGAAGCAAAGCGCCCAGACTGGTACTTTGATTCCCTATTTTGCATCATGTGTGTGTGTGTGTGTGTATGTGTGTGTGAGGGAGAGTGGGTACACTTACAGTCAGAAATTTACATCCACTCATGTCATGAGCATGAATGTAAAGATAATTTGGGGCTTTTAATGTTTTCTTTGAGCTGCTCTTTTTCCAGGGTGAAAGGTTTGACTTTATTTTGGATTTTCTCTGATTCCAGGGTCAAAATTATACATACAGTATTTACAGTATATTTGTAAATAACCCTTAGCACGTTGCTACGTCACTGTCGTGTTGGAACACCCAATTATGTCCAAGTTTCAACCGTCTAGCTGCTGATTTGAGGTGAAGCTGAAGAATCTGGAGGTCGTCCTCCTTCATTAGTCCATCTACTTTGTGCAACATACCTTTACCAATGCCAGCAAAACAGCCTCAGAGCATGATGCTACCACCACCATGCTTGACAGCTGCTACAGTGTTCTTAGGTTTGAAAGCGTCAAACATATCTCTTGTCATTGTGGCCGAACAGCTCAATCTTTGTCTCATCTGACCATAAAACTTCATTCTTGGTCAGCACCCTCTCAAGAGACCTTCCCAACACGGCTAAATCTACAATTCTCCTTCTTAGATCTTCACTGAGTTCCTTGGACTTTTCCATTGTTCTGAATATTGGTCAGTCCAATGAGTGCTGTCAGACAAATCCTTTCAATGCTGGCAGAGAGAGACTACCAGATGTAGTCGATCATGATCACTATCACAAGTTAAAAGACACTGTAGAACCTTATTAAAAGATTTAAGTGAGGTTCTATTCAGTCCACCCTGGAAAAAGAACAGTTTAAAGAAATCATTCAATTACCGTGACATTCACGGCCACGATGAGCGCATGCAAACCTCTGACCAGAGCTTTATGTGGCTGCAGAGTATCAACCTGACAGGCCGCGCCACTGAAAGGCTCCTTATCTACTAAAAAAAAGATAAGGAGCATGAGAGAGCAGATGCAGTACAGAAAAATGCAGCAGGGCCGAGATAACAAGCATCTTATCTTTGACCACTTTACCTTTGGCCAGCTCAGAACAAGCCTGCTCCAAAGATCAGGACCAGGACATAAATAATGACGCAGTCAAAACAGCTGAGAATAAAAGTGAGCGATTTTCTCTGAAACTCTCCACAATGTGCAAGAAAAAGACTTTCATGTGACGTCACAGTGACGTGCAAAGGAGTCATTGTGCCACGCTGGCCGGAGCACCATGGGATATCCACCCCTCCGGCTGCTGGGGAGGGCAGATTACTGACTCACATGCTTGCCGTTCTTTCGGGGGTCACATGTCTCATCTGCTGGATTCAGTTTGCCACAAATGGGACATTGTAGAGCAGAGGCATGCGTTAAGGAATCTCCCAACATTTTAATACCCGGAATTACTGACATAAAGATTATAAAATTAAACATCAGCGAAGGCAGTGGTCAAAGCATCAATGGCTCGTTTTTGTTAAGAGACTGTGTGAGAGAGACAGGCCAGTAAAAGCATTCAAATGAGCTTCCGTATGTAGAAATAAACTGAAGGGCTATTGCAGAGAGTAGGGGAGGCAGGAAATGATTCACCAAGAAAAAGATGATGACAGCTACTCAGTGAAAACTCGCGGTTTCAGTCGGCAGCTGCGGTGACTTGGCATTTGAGGCAGTAAAGACACAGTTTGGGCTTCCAGCTGTGGGTTTCACTGGTGAATGCATGAAAGATCAAACAGAAATGCTCTTTAAAAAAACGCTTTCAACCACAAGTATGCACTTCATCCTGCAGGAAAGTTTCCGCTCTGCATTTAAGCGGCAGATTTAAACCTTTCAACGTGGGGTGAAAAAAGGAAAGACCCACTCAAATGAGAGCAGTTTCACAGCGGGCTAAAGCAGTTAGTCTGCAACAAGCAGCTGAAGTCATTTTATTGGGTAAATAAAATTGGCAAATGGAGAAATTAAAGTAATCATTAATGAAAGTCCTGCACAGCACGACTCTTGTGCAGGATGGACGATATTATCTGTTATTTTCATTACTGATTAATCTCTCATTAACTTTATTGGCCACGTGTGTTGGTTTAGAGGCAGACCCAGCTGCTGTGGTACCACTGCTGGCCACACCCGCTGCAGGTCACAAAGGTCACTGCATCCTCGTCCGGGCTGCCCCGCCTCACCCACGCAGGCAAGAACAGAACCCCCCTGGACACCTGCGTCACCCTACAGTCTGACCCCCCGCATCGTTTGCAGCGAATCTTCTGCGTCTGCGTCCCCTCTATCCCTTGAGGAAGCTGCCTCTCGCTCACACCCTGGGAGGAGTACTCCTTCCTCAGCTGCCGCAGCTCCGCGCTGGCCATCTCCTCCGCAGACATGCGGCCGAAGGCCTCGGGGGACAGGGAGTCGCTCAGGAGGCCCTGGCGCAGGTGGCCGTGTTTGGGATTCCTCAGGTTGGCTACCTTGCTCCTCACACAGGCTTTATATTTGACCTGGTTGTGTTTGTGGAGCTCGTGGATGTGCTGCTCGATGCCTCCGGCCAGCTCTGCAGCCTTGTCTTGATCAGGAGCTTCGGGGCAGAGGGCAGCAAGGAGGAGCTGGACGCATTTGGTTCTTACGCTATCAGAAGATACAGCGGAAATATGAGCCTCGAGGCCCGGAGTAGCCTGCACAGATGGCGCTTCTTCTTCTGCAGCAATCTCCTCTCCAATGTCACGTGTTTGTGCGGCAACAGAATGGAAATCCCCCTGCCCGGAAACTTCACCATCCACATCCTCTTTTGGTAAGGAAACCCCTGTGGAGCGCTCAGGATCCTTGCTCTCCTCTGTGCACTTCACTCCTCGTCTATCCCTCGTGTACTGCCTCTTCCACTTGGACAGCAAGCTCTTCGCCGTCTTCTTCACGCTGCCGTCAGGGCAGGTTTTCAGGAGCCTGTAGAGCACCTTGACGATGTCGGTCGCTTCCAGCTGCTCTGCTGTGACACGAGACTTCTCGAGGTCACCAAGGAGGGTCATGATGTTCCCATAGCTTCTGTCTGCACTGAATTTCTCTATCTGAAGAGCAGAGTGGACCATTTCCTTTGCATCCATAGCGGCTGCAAAGAGATAAAGGCAAAGAGGAAGCAATAAATATCACAATTCTACAGGATAAAGACAGATGACCTGTCAGAAGATGTGCAGTACATTTGCTTTCCTGAACGCAGTGATCTTTGCCACAGCCTGCAAAATGCAGCACTGCTCTCCTGAAAGCACAGCAGTATGCGCCATTTACCAACACATTAAAATATGCTTTTGCGTGTGTTTACCTGATTTCCTTCATGATTTGCAGCTTCTTCCTGCTAACAGTGAACCCAACAAACGTCTACATGGGAGCGGCCATGTTGAATTTCTCGCCACAAGAGAAAAATGCCAGAATTCACCTCTAGATGGAGCTGCAGCCTCACAAAATCAGTGAGTGGGGTATTAGAGGTTTGCCATCAGTTTCTTAAAAGGGACATATATATA
>JAVDPK010002718.1:57319-68105 GCA_034780415.1 Cichlasoma orientale | reverse complement strand
TATTTATTATTTATTTATTTATTTTTAAATTGGGATTAATACAATATTTCAAATGAGAGTCTTAGCGATGAGTGTCACCCTGAATCATCCCTTGAGTACATTGTGATGTGTTTAATCTGTAAAAGTATTGCAGCTGTGCTGTCAGTCTGTGGTTTGTCTAAAATGTACTGTAGGATTAGTGCTTCATGTGAGGATTTAGGTGTGTGCATTTGGATTTTCAGGTTACTTCCACAGCCAGATTTCGGTCTTTTTCACACCTCTCTCCTGTTTCCCCACAATAACACATCTGGATGAACCTGTGTTAAAGCACGGGAGGAGCCGAGGGTGTCGCCCAGAAGAAGAGTCCAAAACTTCAAGTGTGCATTCATGCGTTAATCTGCATTATTACAGCCGTGTGTTCCTTCTTTTCAACTAATGCGATAGAGATGAAAGATGTGCAGTGGTTTGATATTTGCTTCGGCGTGCAGAAACACGTAGCCCTCACATCCAAACAGTCACATGGTCTCCAGACAGGAATTCAGTGGAACATATCTCATGACAAGATGAGGCAAGTCTTTCAGCTGGTGCTGCAATTACATGTTGTGATGGAAGAAGGCGATTGAGTGTTTGGGATAATTCATGGTTGTAGAGCTCAGACGAGACATGTTTCAGCGGACGCACCGATTCACAGGTAGTTGTTAGTATTTCATGGAAGCCAGGGACACAGTTTGGTGTAATCACGCCACTGACAGTGACGTGAGTGAGAATTGCAAGCTTTATTGCACGGCTGAAAGGTTGATTATGTATTAATTGGATATTCTCTGAATGGTAGCATATCTGGATATTGCCAAAACAATTCAGTAATACCTTCGGGGATTTAGGGATGTGAAAATTGCTGAAGTGATGAGGGAGGATGGGTCCTGTGTTTTACTTTTTCTTGCAATTTTGTTTTTTAGACAGCTTGTCTGTTTTGTCGTTTGATCCATTTTTTTCCCCTACAGTACTTCGTGTCAGTCGCTATTTTTGATTTTGAAACAACTAACTATTAAAATAATTTGCCTTCAGAGCTGCTTTAATTCTTCGTGGCACAGATTCAACAAGGTGCTGGAAACATTCCTCAGAGATTTTGGTCCATATTGACCATATTGACATAGTGAATCTCCTGTCCCACCACATCCCAGAGATGCTCTGTTGGATTGAGAGCTGCTAGAAGCAGCTAAAATATCCCCCACATGGACGGATCCAGGCTTTAATGCCGTTTATGCCAAATTCTGACCCTACATCTGAATGTCGCAGCAGAAAGGTTTTTCCGCTCTGCTGTTGCACAATTTTGGTGAGCGCAGGAGCGGCACTCGGTGTGGTCTTCTGCTGCTGTAGCCCATTTTCTTTAAGGATTGATGTGTCGTGCATTCAGAGAAAATCCCAGAGGGCAGCAGTTCACCAGGTGAAAACGCTTTGTTGATGCCAGAAGTCAGAGGAAACGGACTCAAATAACCACTCTTTACAACCGAGGTATGCAGAAGAGCATCTCTGAATGCACAACACATCAGTCCTTGAAGCAGCAGAAGACCACACCCAACATCACTGAAATTACAGCTCACACTGGCTCACCTAAACTGGACAGAAGAAAACTGGAAAAATATTGCCTGATCTGATGAGTCCTGATTTCTGCTGCCACACTGAGATAGTAGTACATATGTGGGGTAAACAACATGAAAACCTTGCATCACCAGTTTAGGCTGGTGGTGGTGGTGTAATCGTGTGAGGGATACTGTAAAGCAGAGATTACAGCAACCTGTCTTGCAACATAAGGCTGAAGTTAAGCCTAAATATAAAGTTGAAGTCGAAGGAAGGGGTAAGAGGTCCTCGACACAAAAAAAGCAAACTGTTTTCAATTAATCTGGCTACAGCTGCAGTGGCAGAAGTTGTAAAAACCTCCCGAGACTCCTGTGACTGTGAATTGAGTTCATAAATTAGACACGAACCGGGCTAGAAAGTTAGCTTAATGCCAAAATTACCTTTTTAATTCAGTGAAGCGCAGTTAATGGTCCCGTCAAATCATATATGTCGTTATTCACACACAAATGACTCGATGAAATGTAATCAGATGAGCAGGATGGCATTATGTAACAGCCGGTATGACATCACCCTCCTAATCTTACATTAAAAATTTGCTTTCAAGATTCACGCAGCTGGGGCCAATAGCGGAGCAGGCCTCAAGGGAAAATTGATTCGGTGTCTCTTCGCATAATAGCTTCTAGCTCTCGAGTTCAAAGAGCTGCTTTTAAAACCCCCAAATGGAAGTTAAGGCTTCCAGGAGGCTTTTAGCAGCGTTAATGTTTAACTTTTCTTTTCTTGCTTGAGGAGTTTTCTCCGATGTGTGTGTCAGGAAATGTGCTGCGTGGGATATTCGAGGTTTGGTAAAGTGTGCGCTCTTTGAGCTTTTTTGGTTCCTATGTGGATTTTGTGAACTGAACCTCCAACCTTTCACACACGCACACACACACACAAAGGAGGGTGCACACCTCAAACTGTGTTTCCCCCCCTCGAGTGTGTGGATTGACGTGGGTGGGGTCCGGCTGAGCCATCGGTCAGCACATGTAAGACACAAAAAGGAAAGAAAAGCACCTCCTTCTGTAGTTAAACACACCGGACCTGCTGAATTTTGATCCCTCCAGACACGCACGGCTAACACTCACAAAACTACTTGGTCAAGTTCAAGTCATTTCACTGCGGCCTGTTTGCACTTGTGCACTCCTTATCAGTGGGAATGGAATTTTACCAGCACGCCGCTGCTGTGACAACCGGTCGCCGAGAGGTGGCGCTCTCTGCACTGTGCTGGCTTGAGCAGAGCCCTATGAGGAAGTGGAGTCCTGCTGTATCACATCCTGCTTGTGATGACTCCGCCTTCTTGATGGTGTGCATGCGTGAGCACACGCACACACACATACACATGAAACATACACACACACACTCACACTACCCCGCCCTGAGCTTGAGAAATTCTGAGGAGGAGGGAGGCCTTCTTGTTGAAGTGATCAGCTTTTTCATGGTCACACATTCATGATAACATGGTAAGTCCCTGCAAGCCCCCCCCCCCCCTCCGCCTCCTCCTACCAACACCACTGCGTTCAGCACCACCTGCAACCACAACCTGAAAACACCCCCGAGACTCCAAGTGCACGTGTACAAGACAACAAAGTGAAAAGATAATGAGAAATGGCTCAATCACATGCTGCTGAGGCAAAATGGCCACTGTCAGTGCAACATTAGGCCTTCTTATTAGGGTGAGAGGAGGTTAGAAAACAGGAAGAGCTACGCATATTTTCTTTTTGTTGGCAGGAGGCTGGAGGGGAGGGGGGGGGCATTCCCAAGCACAGCAAGGGGGGGAAAAGTGAATTTTACTCAAACTAGCAACACATTTATCTATGTTTTCACTTGATTGCACACTCTGTTAAAAGTGAAACAGGTTTTGTGGAGCGCCTCACTTCAGATCAGTTACTGAATATGATGCAGATGATGTGGGTTTTTTTTATTTATGTCATCTGGTTCTATAAAAACACATGTGACTGTGGTTTTCATGCTGTGGGAGCAAAATCAACTCCTATTTTGTATCTATGCTGAATGCTCTTGACAGGTCGTGCACGTGTAAGAGTGTGTGTGTGTGTGTGCGTGTGTGTCTGTCGAGGGGGACTGCCCTACCCATCATACCCTTCCCTTCCGTCATGACCTTGAGGGTAATCGCAGATGACTGGACTGTATTTTTTTTTCTCCTTTGTTTATTTTCTCTTTGCTTCCGCCTCAGGGTTCATTTTGTTTTGTCTGACGCTCTGCGAAGGTTCTGCTGCTTCTTGACTTTCTATTTTGGTGCTTATAAATGAGACAAAGTGTCACGGTTTTTTAGCTTGTGCTTATTTGGACTCCTGCAAACCCCCCCCGAGGCAAGAAGTGAGCCTCCCCCGAACATGAAAAAACAAAGAGCATCGCCTGTTATGTCTGCGCTTGCTGATCATGATGTTTTCCCTTTTCGATTAAACAAAATCCTGTTTTCATCTGAAGCAATGAGGAAGTGCGGGCGATAGCGACTTGTTTGTGCTTTGCTCGACAGCAGAGTCAAAGCACAATCACGAGACGCGTGAACTCTTTTCTTGATTACGGTGAAACAATGCAGTGCACGCTGCTTTGTAAGCAATTTAACTTCGTAGAGCCTCGGGGGACGTGATGCAGCATTTCACTTGATAGCAGTTCAAAGCAAACTTGGCAGCTCCAGCTATACTCTATTGCTTCCCATAACTACCTCTGTTAAGCCAAGGCCAGTGACCTGAAGCATAAAGAGAAAATATAAGCATTGATTTTACTATTTAGATATGTAGCCATCCTCTGAGGGTGCAGCCATATGTTACCTCCCGTGCACAAATAATTATCCACATTGATTCATCGCATTTGTTTTCCCATGAACCCCCCCCCCCCTCCCCCTCTCTCTCAGTCCCACACACACCAACTGGACACATGCTCGGCCTTGTGGGAAATCCACCAACCAGTGGGTCCGGGTTACAAATAACCACATCCTCCCCATGTTGCTCACAGTTGTGCATCATCTCCTAGACTTTTGTAATGTGATCACAGAGGAGGGCTGAGGCTCCAAGTGTGCACAGGTGTGAGCGCCGGCTCTTTAGCTCGGTTCAGCTGCGCGTGAGATCAGTTACACTCAGCTTTAAGACGCTGCACCAAATAACGAGTCTAAGGCGTTCAGATCGAGCGTTTCTGATCATTCGCAATCAAACTCATCACTCACAGTAACCTACCCTCTTTCATAACATCTGACTGCAACTGAGCGGAGATACGGAACTAAACTCCTCTGTCCAAGAAGCGAGGTTTTGCTGACTCATTCAAAAATGTGAATGTGGTTTAAACTAAAGGCTCAGCTCACCAGTGTCAATTTAGAAGAGCAGTGGCGATCACAAATAAGCAGTGTTGGCAAACCTTACCCAGCTTGCACGACTGGTTGTGCTAGGTCAAGTAAATGCTGTTAGATTAACTTTACATGTGTAGGAGGAACACGGTCTTTTAAACCTCGCACAGTTAGCAGAACAGTTTATTTTATTGCATTTTACTTCATCTTGAGTTGCTGTTGTTGTATTTTCTTTTACTAATCTGATGTTTTGTGCTCATACATGGAAATCATAGGACAACGAGAGCTGCAGCGAGAGCCAAAGAAGGGGGCAGGCAGTAGTGGCAACATACATGAGGAAATGTGGTGGAAGTGGGTTGCAAAGTGGTTTGCAGGGTAGCAAAAACTTGCGTAAACTGCACGCCCTGTGGGAGATTGGCTCATAGGATGCCCAAGTGAAATGGCAAAGCCATCAGCTGATGTGCACTGGGCACTGAGATCAGGTGACTGACTTTATTTATTTGTTTAAAGTAATTTGTGTGTGGCTCTCAGTGCTTTTCTTTTGTTTGTTCATTTGCAACAGTATCTGCATTCTTTATTTCACCACTGATTTAACTGGATTTATATAAAGGTGTCATAAAATATGAATATCATGGTGGATGGCACTGGTCCATCATGTATAAAATTTTCCTATTATAAAAAAAAACATTAAATAACACTGGGAAATGCCAATTATTTTAATTCTGATTCATTAAAGTTGCCTTCTGCAGCAGTTTTGCATGCAAATCAATGTGCACACACTTGTACTCATAACCAAAGACTAGCTTAGCTTTTAAACATATTGAAATATCTTCAGTTGTAAATTGGCCTTCAAGATCAGACCACTTGGAATCCAACTGTCACAAATATTTCTCACATCAGGCTCATAAAATATAACACCCCCCCCCCTCCTCCTTTTTCTTTGTAACCGCACATCAGCGCGCAACCTCTGTTAAACATCTCTTTGTAAACAAGATTTAAATAGGTGCGATAAAGTGCATGAACGATACGGGCTCAAAGTGCCTTTGTCTGGAAGGGCGCTGCCTTGTGTGTGTAAATGACCACACACAACAGAAGGCTTTTTGTCCAGTGTGCGCCATAATATCTTCTCTCACTTAGACATGAAGCAGAGGCAGGATATCAAGGGACCAGCTTTTGGTATAAATTCCTCAGAATCAGAATTCCCGAGATAGTTCTGTTACTTTTTAACGTGAGAAAGTCCCCTGCATGAGATTAATGATTAATCTCGTTTACATTTTTAGTTGTTGTTTTTTTTTGGGGGGGGGGGGGGGGTAAGACACGCGACACTAACAGTCAAACTTGTGATTTATTGTTTTTGCAGAACAGAAAGGACACAGGGTGCACGTTCTGTCCTTTTCGCATTTTTTAGCCTGCCTCCAACCCCCCCACCCCCACCCCCCACTCCTTTCTGGTGATTTCCGTTGGGTGATCGAGCCTGAATTCCTGATATCCCACAGTTAAGATTCATAGCCCTGCGGTGTGTGTGGACAGGACACTTTCTCAATCCCTAAACTCTCTTCTACCTTTCCCTTTTCTCCTCTTCTGCTCGCCATCTTTTCTCTCTAAGTCATTTCCTTGTTCTCCCCTCTCTGCTACACCCCCCCCCCCCGGCAAAAACCCCCTTGCAAATTTACCAAATGCATTCCTCCCCTCCCCTCCTACATCCTCCATTCCTCCTCTCGGCGCCTGTCCTCCACTTCAGCCGTCTGATGGAGGCACGATTTAGAGCCGCAGTGTGACAGAGAGTATGAAAAGCTGAAGGTAGAAAAGAGTGGAAAATTAAAGTGTGGGATGAGGTGTGTTTTGGTGACTGTGCCTGGGTGCAGGATATGGGAATGTACACACACACACACACACACACATTGTGCGTGCATGTGTTTGCATTCACACACACTCTCACAAATTGCTGATTGCTCATGTGGGCAAATACAACAGCTGCGAACAGAGAGCAGAAGTCAGCACCGCTCTCTTTGAGTAATCAATAAGGGGATGTACCGACTCACGCACACACACACGCGCGCAGAGAGAGACACACAAACGCGCATTGTTTTGTTTGAGATGAGAAAAGGCTGTGAAGAGAAAATGTGTTAAAAACAGTGGATTCACACCTACAGTTGGGGTTGAACAAAAATAACAACACTGAAAAAATCATTGCATTTTTTTTATTTCCCTTTCATTATTATGCAACATAAGTAAGCAACTATTAGAGAAGACTGCATATTGTCCACTTACAGATAAAAAGGTGAATATATAAGCAATAAATGCAGCCTTGCTCACTTTATTACTCTCTCACTAGGTCTGGTATGGCGAGTATCTTGTGTTAGCTACAATCATGCAAGAAAAAAAAGGCTTTCACAGGACTTTATGCAGTCATCTGAAAAACTAAGAAATCCCCTTGATTCAAAAGCTTTAGAGCAAAATTTAGCAGCAATAACTGTTTTTCTATATGACTTTATTAGTGTCTCACTGTGGATTTACTGGAGTTTTTCACAGGACTGCATAGAGTCTCGTGAAAATGTTTTTTTTCAGGTGGCTGTGATGTTCGGATTCCTTTGGCGTACCCGCTGCACCAATAATGAGTGCTGGAAACAACCAGGAGGGGACGAGGCATTGTGGAGCAACACAATATTTGTAAGATCGTGGTTGGATGACGCAGTTTTATTGCAAAGTTGAGAAAAATAATCTAACAGCACGCTACACGTGCTGAATGTTAGCTAGCTTTCAAGGCTGCTGCTTGCTTTAGGTGATGATTGACACATGCTTCAGCCAATCATCTGCTAAAAGGACAACTTCTCAGATGGGTCTGTGTGATAAACCATCTGGTCTGTGAGGTGAGATCGGATATGCAAATCCGAATCTCACCTCACAGTAAGGCTGACTGTTTGACCCTGGTTTGCATCCCATGTGGGAGCTTAGGTTTGTTTTCACTCGCTGCTTGGTTAGCTTCAGGAACCAAAACTACCTTTTTTGGTTTAGCAGAAAATCGCGGTCGTGCTCATTCATAACATTAAAAATGTCGCTAAAGGCGTTCAAATGTAACTCCCCGGGGGTGCTGACCAAGCATCCGCACGTGACGAGGCGAGACCCGGCTCCAAATGAAGGTAAATTCAGTTTGCATTACCAAGCGTGGCTGCTCCAAAGCCACGAGGTAATCTTGTATAAGAACACAGAAGTAGGCTGCTTTCTAACATATCTCAACAACTATTGGATATATTGAAGTAGAAACTTTAAAATGCTAGCTTAGTGGCGTCAGCGCTGCAAACTGTCAGACGCAGCCTTGCAGAGCTGCACGTGTGCCTCTAGTATTATTCGGAAGCGCCAAACAAATCCAGTGAGACTTGTACTTTTAGTTCAGACAGACGATGGCATATTTTTTTGAACTTAACCTCAAATTTCAGGTTCACTCGCTTTAATTCCAGCAAAGAGCGCAGAGTGCATTTCATCAAATTGAAAATAAAGGCGTAAAGGCCTGCAGTGCAGAGGTCACCCAAACCTCTCCAAACATGCCCGGTATGAGCACACACCCTAAAATCTGGACTCATCCAGCTCGCGCGTTTGATGACTACCCGTCTGAAAGCTGGCGTCTCCTTCAGTCCTGTCAGTTCTGCAAACAGCTGACCTCCGCACGGCTCAAGATGTGGAATATGCAGTGTGATATGAAAACGTGTCAAACAGAGGAGGCGAATCTCATCTACAGATAAAACTAGTCAGAGGATGAAAGCTGCTCTTAAATGAGGCTGGTACAATAAAACACTGCGAGTGTGTGTGTGTGCGTGCGTGCGTGTGTTTGGGGGGCGGCATCTGAAGACAGAGTGCGGGTCATGCTCCTTTTAATCCCCTTGGCTTTGAAGTGAGTACTGTGCTACTCGGTTAATCTGAGGTAAACCACAACATTGCGTCTCACTTCCTCGCATTGAGGCAACATGCAGTGCTTGTCTCATTCCAAAAGGGGAACTTTAAAGTTAAAAAAACACACACACACACTTACTGTGCTAGTACACAGTTTTGAGGAAGTAGCACTTAACAGGAAGATGCTGTGCTTATCTAGCTTTGAGACTTGTTTTACCAAAATCAGGTGGAAATAGCCGCAAGCAGCGGCGAATAAAGCAGCTCATTTGTTTGTGCTGACGCCGCCTCATCTGCGCTGAAAATACGCGACAGAAAATGCGCATCTCGTCTCAGTGATTTCTCGCAGGTGCGCAAAAGTCTGCGAAAGCGTCAAAACGCAGTTTGTTTTACAGAAAAAACAACCTGCATGCGAGCCTCGATTGCTTCCCGTGTTACTCGGCATTCCCTCTGAACATCAAACTATCGAATAGCCTCTTCAAATGCAGGCAATCACCATTTTAGGCCATATTGCTTCTTCACGTAAACATAAGGAAGGACGTCCGGGCACTGTCGGGTTAATTGTGTGAACTCTGATACTGACAGTCCGTGAAACACAGCAGCTGCGGCCGGGGGTGGAAAAGGGGAAATGTTTTCTCCACACGGCAAAAAAGGTTCACAATCTCACCCCGGCTGCCTCGACAGACTTACGTAACAGCGAACATATGAAAGAAAAAAAAATGCTGGAAAAAATAATAGAGAGAGGGAACGATCGAGGAGAGGGAGAAAAAGAAACCACATGATGTCATGCGTTTCGTAGTAAAAGAAGGGGATCGAGTCAGCAGGGCAAACGCACAAACACCACACTTTTTTTTCTCCTCACTTTTGTCTCATTCTTTCGGTCTCACATGGAGACGCTGAAAGGCTGCTACAAAGCTGGCCTCGTGTTTCAGCAGATGTGGCAACCCGGCCTTATTTGGCATCCCGGGAAAGAAAGGAGAGGGGGGAAAAAAAGGGAAGGAAAGAGGGCGGCGAAGGCCAAAATTCCACATCAGGTTTTTATCAAAGACTGATCTGGAGTCAGCGGCAGCCTTTCAAGCACAGCGTGGAAGCAGAATAACAATATCTGGAGCCTATCGAAGCAGCCATCTTGCAGCCTGAGGTCTTTTGAAGAAAGATAGAACCCGTCGCTCCCTTGACTGGTGTTCGTCTTCTTAAGTGTTGTGACTAAAATACGTTGATGTGTAAAAGAGGAGTGCAAAAAAACAAAAAAAAAACAGCTATGCAAACTCATGCTGGTGCCCATGTAGAGGTTGCTTTGTCTGTCGCCGAGTCAGTGCGGTGACCTCGGAGCACAAACAGTTCATTTTGACACATAAAGACACATTCAGCCGCTCACATCTGACAAAACAACCAACAGGAAGCAGAACAGACACCTCCTTGTCTGCTCTGTGCTCGCCGTTTTCAGAAATAGCCGCCCCCGCTGTTATCAAGCCTGGGTCACACTTCCTGCCTTTCTGCTGCTTCAATTCACGCAAGGGATTCTGGGTAACGGGCCCAAGGTGAAGCGGGGCCCCCGCTCCTCCCCCTACCCCCCCTTTATCCCCGCCCACCTGTGTTAACAGCAGGAAGTCAGCGCTCCCACTTCCTCTTCGCAGAGGACGAATGCAGAAGTGCAGAGGGTTTCGAGAAGGAGAAAGGTCGCTCTCAGTTCTCATTCCGAACCTCTTCACCGTGCTCTTCCCCCCCGTTATCAGAATTCACAAAGGGTTATTCCGCATTGTTCTGCATCAATTTCGAGCAAACAGTTTCAAAGTGCGAAGCAAAAAGAGTCAGTTTTTTTAGGTTTGTTCTTCTTTTTGCGAATTAAAAACAAAATCAAGATGAATGGAGCTCCGACCTGCTCAAAGGCTAAGATACCAATTTCATAGAGCGCAACCGAGACAAAGGAGGTTGTGCTGAAGCAGTGAGAAGAAGTGCACGTTGAAGAAAGCTACAAGTTCACAACAAGGAAGTCAAAACACCTGCCAC
>JAVDPK010002718.1:24522-43880 GCA_034780415.1 Cichlasoma orientale | reverse complement strand
TGATTTTACTGTCTGAACTTTAACATTTAACATGCTAACTGAGGCCTGTAGCGTCTGAGACGTGGCTCTCGGGTTCTTTGCAGTTTCTCTGAGCATTGCACGGTCTGATCTTTGGCTGAATTGCACTTGTGAATTTTTCTCACTGTACAATGACGGACTTCAAATTGTTTGGAAATGGCCTCATAACTCTTCAGAGCAACAATTGCTTCCATCATTGCCGCTGTCTTTTTCTCTGTGGGTGTTAACACGAATGCTCTGGACCAGCAAACTGCCTAACTTTGGTTTATATAGAGGTGTTTAAACTTGCTGCTGATCAGTTAAATGAGTGTATTTGATTAGCAGCACCTGGCTGCTGATTATCCTCTTAATTCCTGTGAAATTCCTGTTACTGCTAGCATTTGGCTAACAGCTGAAACTATTAGCTAACAGTACAATGAGAATTGTTAGCTAAACATAAAGAAAGCGATGAACTACAGTGGGTAGAGAAAATTGTTAATAAAAAGTTGTAAATTATTTACTTAAAAGTACGGCTGTTAGTTAAATTGTTTGGTAGTAATTTGTGTTAACAGCTGAAAGCATGGATTCAAAGTTGAAACTGCTAGCTAATCGTAAAAATAAAATAAAAAGTGTTAGCGGAACATAAATGGGTGAAAATAGTTGCTGAGTGTAATGAAATTAATTACTGTTAGCAGCTAAAAGTGAAATAGTATAAATATGGATGCCTGGAAGATTTAATACAAATGTAGAAATGTTAATATGTGCAGCTGATCTTATTTGATCACGACTTGAGTGAGGAAGGGTGTTTTTTTTTAGTTCATCTGGCACGGCTGCAACATATGAAAATGTTAGGAACAGCTGCTTTAAATAATTTGAGACATGACATTTTAAATCGGAGGAGAAACCTTTTTTGTGTGTGTGTGTGTGTGTGTGTGTGTGTGTACAGTTTCATACACAGCAAAAACTTATTCTGAAACTGTCCTACTAAAAGCAGTGAGCACAAGGCTGTACTGAAAGGAAGTGTAGCCAGACTTCTCTTTTTTGGACACACAAAAGACCTTATTCAAACACACACGCTGAAAGGCATGCTGGGACATTCAGGAGGCCGAGGAGGCTTCGCACATCTTGGCTGCAGTCGGAGCTCTGGATCTGCGGGTTTGGTCGCTGAGACGTACAAAATGGAGTCCAAATCTTCTTTTTTTTTTTGTAAACTGCTGCAGTGATAATGAATCTCATACTCACTTGATCCCTGCTGGGAACCAAAATGGGGGTCAAAGGTGAGGCAGGAATCCCAGAGATTTGCCTCAAATGCGTTCAACCACACTGTTTTCTCCCTCGAGGCATGAAAACTATTTATTACATGTTTTTGAGGTTTCAGATGTTAATATTATCTTCATCTTTTATGGAGGAGGTAACAATGGGTTACGTTCAGTAACCCATTTCTCAGCAATAACATTTGTGTTTTGCCAGCATGAGCGTCCACCTAATTTAGACAAAACAACATGTGGTGTGCTGAATTCCTCAGATGCCGCAAAGGCTGCTTGGTTTTTTTTTTGTGCTGCCTGCATCTGGCTGTGTCCTTGATAGCGGTTGACTGGAAAAGCAGTAGCTGGCCTCAGATTCACAAAACACGGATCAAGTCTCTGCGATCGTGCGACAGGAGAAAAAGTCGTTTTTCGTCTCGTCTTCTTGTCTCATTTCACTTATGAATACAAATGTATCATTTAGCAGCGGCAGAACCCCCCCCCCTTTTATATCTAATCTTGAAAAAAAAATGGAATCTTTTGATTTGCACTGTGTTGGCCGGGCTCCAGCTTGCTTGTTGTCTTACCTTGTACTTTAAGTGTGCTGGGTCTTGCTGTTGACACAGCTTTGCGCTGACCTTGGCCCAGAGTGACTCGCTGCGATGCCAGCGGCCGTTATCGCTGCTGAAATGACCTCACTAACAGGAAATAAAAACTAAACATCGCGACAAACAAAAGTGAGATAAGTTAAGTGGATCGTGGGTGTGTTGCTGGTGTTAACCCCCCGAGACTCAATCAGAGTCTGCGTAACACATATTTAGATCTGGTGTTTGTGTCCGTTTCAGACCCCGGCTAGGTGTTGCACAATAAAGCCTTTGAGCAACAATGTTTGAGCAACTCTGCAAGTCTCATGTCACACACTCCATATGATGTAACACCCAGAGGGAGAGAGAGAGAGACGCCTTGAAGTGCGTTAAGCAGTCGTGAATGCTATCTTGAGGGGAGCATTATGCGCATGCCATAAACCTTGAGGCGTCAAAACAAAGATAATGAACAGCACATTATACATATACGTGTGTGTGCAATAACAGATGTCCCTTTAGGCAAGAAGAACTGAGAGGTACTGTTGGAAAACTGGAAGAGACACACACACACACACACACAGGCACCGACAGATTAAATTATCAGTGCAACCCCGCCCTGATAACACAGGCACAATTTGACCGACACTGGCACCTCTACTGAGAGATACCATTCATGCCCGGTTTAATGTGTAAGCAGCAGCATGGGGCAAAGGGCCAGCAACGTCTCTTAATTACAGCAGTAGTTTTATTCAGTCGCCCACAGTTTGAGTCAGGACCGTGTGAAAAGCTGTAGCATGCCTTTCCAAAGCTGACTCATCAATCTACAATTGTGCCACACAAACACCGTGGGCTGGAAAAGGTGTCCGCGGGCATTTCACCTGCATATTCAGCTGAAGGAAGAGAAGAGTTTAACAATAAATCAGTTTGATCCACAGATTCTGCAAGTGGAGGCACAGACAGTTTGCAGCGCTCGAAGAAACTTATCTGTCCATTGATTTTTTTTTTTTTCCGAAACATATCTGGATCTTAATATTATGGCTGCAGGGGGAAAAAAAACAGAGCCTGGTCACATGACAGGTGAAATCACTTTAAGGTGTGATTGCAAAATTCCACATCTATAAATCCAAAACCCTACCGCTGGCACATTATCTTCATTCAATATTGCCAGATTTGACTCCCAGAGGGACTGTCTTGAGACCCACCCACTGATAGTATAAAGGTGGACGTAGCACACACTTGAAAAATGTAGCCAGTGCATTAGTGCATTTAGCCTGGATTCTTCTTAATGGCCAACACGGGGCAACTCTTTGGTTGCAAAAGGATTCTAGTTGTATTCAGTTTTTGCAGTCACATGACCGTTAGCCTAGAGATCAGTCAATGACCATCTGGCAACCACTATTCGCAAGGGAAAATGTGTATTCTCCAACTGGTCGACAAGTGGTTGCTGGAGGTTGTCAGCGGTCACAGGGTGAAATTGGCTGCAAAGCTTCAGTTGCGCTGCACTGAAAACCTCCTTGTAATGGCTCTGTTCGCTAGCAGATTGCCACAGTCACTCATAGTTTGCATGGAAGATGGCAACTTGTCTGCAAATAGCTGCCAACCACTCTCCGAGTGGCAGTGAAACCAGAAATGGAGAACATTTGCCTTCAAAGTAAAAACTGAGCCTTTTGAAACATGTCGGCTGCAGCACTGAGGCGCAACTTTTACTTTGGAAGTAAATGTTATCAGTTTCTGTACGTGTCACACTTTTTCAAGCTGCACTACCAGTTGGAGAGTAAACGGTGAATGTTTGCAGACAAGTTGCCATCTTTCATGCAAACTATGGGAGACCAATGCAATCACATTTAGGTTTTTGGAACATGGGAGAGGGCGCATACAAATGGTCAGGATGGAACTTCTAGAGAAGATCTAAAAATAGTAGTTCCACTTTCTAGCGGCAGAGATATATAGTGGATTTATAAGTGGCCAAATATGAGTCGGGTATGCTTTTAGTGTTTCAGAATTTTGCAATCAAACCTTCTATATAGATTGATCACATATGCAGTGATCAGTGGGGAGTCCTGTTGGTTAAACATGCTTGCGTCCCCTTCCTTTCTGTGACTCATCAAGCGCAGCTGTTCACTCATGTATAAAACATTTTGCCTTCAAATATAGTTGCACAAACTTGTCCTTTTTTCAGCCTTAAGGAATCTTTGATTTCAGCAACAGCCCACGTAGCTTGGATACTATCTGCATGTGGATCAACTGGTCTGACTCTATTGCAGCTGGGGCAACAAGAGCTGGCAGTGAGCATATAAAGCCAGGCAAATGCGCTGTTTCCCGGAAAGGTGGTTTCCCCAAGCTTCTGTGCTGTGTTGCTTGATGTTGGTCTCTTGCTGATTAATAAAACCCAAATAAGGGCATGACATGGTAAACCTTGTTATTAGCAAAGGGGCAGTAATTAAGCAGACGTCTCCTGGGACTAAGAGGGTAATTAACGCTGATGATCAACATTCTTCCAGCGATGAGCTTGGCCTCGGAGAGTCGCAGGGTGCCACGCTCTCTGCCTGGTTTACATTTCATCAGGGTTTAACGATTATATTAGATATGCCCTTTTGCTACATGTACATTTCTTAGGTTTAAAATTTTTCAATGCAACATCTTCCATGTAAATCTCAAAAAATTCTGTGTGCTCTTTTGTAAAAGAGAAACCAAAAGTGTCAGGCGTCCATTGCAGCAACATCATCTTTAGTGAGGAGGAAGAGGAGACGCAGAGCGTGGCCCAGATCTGTGCCTGTGGCGAGGGAGGAAGCGTTGCGTCTGCAGCGTGGCAGCCACAGCCTCTGTGCTCTGAGGAAATGTCACGGCTGTCACACTGTGTAAGCCCTCAGGAGAGCAGTCGCTGAGAGCTTCTCCCTGATTACACTTCGCAAGTGCACCAAGGTGACTCACGAACGCGTGAAAGTGAACTAAGCATGCATCCCTTCCTGTGATCATGTGTTTGCTGCATGCATGCGCGGCTACGTGTAACCTGCAGAAGTGGCTTTTGCTCACACTCACTTGAGGCTGTCACCTCAGAAATTATATTTACAGGAGCTCCTCGTCAAGTCATGACGAGTCAGTCTGACACTCTGTGATGTGCTGCACTGTCTGTGCAGCCACATTGATTCTCTGCAATGCCTGGGCTAATGCATTCACAAGCAATGGAGAACATCAACACCATTTAGATACCATTGATCCAGCCCCCACTTGGGGCCAGGCTAATAGAGCATGTCTGGAATAATCAACCCGAGCTATAGACAGGCAGAGCTGCCTGCTGCACTCTGTAATATGGGGCCTCGCCCGCACAGTGTGTCTGTGCTTTTATGCATCAGTTTGATGGTGTAATTTGGTCCCATACAACTGTTTAACTGCCTGTTACCAATCCATGGCATCTGATGTAATTATGATTTTGTGCAGCGAGAGCGCCAACACTGGCTTAAGTGATGCAGGTGGGGAACAGAACATGTATGCACTTTTTTTTTACAGTGTTATGTGTGTTTTACACATGACATTGTTATTTTTCCCAACACTCTGTATCTTTGTTCAGAAACGTGATATAAAAAGTTAGTTCCTGCTTTCCTATAAACTCCGGATGCAGAACAACAGTTATCTGTTAACACATTGCATAAAGAGGACGTGACGGGTACAAAACCTTTTGAGGCCTGCGTGAGATATTTCAAAAGAATATTTTACGCAGGCCTTTTTGCATAGAAGTAACTTTCATGAGCGGAACAGATGATCTGAACACTTTGTTCCTTAAAACTGCCTGTGAACTGATTTCTAGTCAAGGAGTCTGGACTGATTTTCCACGAAAATCTGAAGGGTGTGCCCCGCCTTAGTTTCTCTCTTCCTCTGCCCTACAGCTGAAACAGTAAGCAGTGCCAACTATCACTACCTTAAAAATGGAGCCCGCTAATCACTGCAGTGCCAACAAACAAGCAGATTCCAGCACAGCACCACCATACAAACTCCTCATAAGGACAAAAACAAAAGTCTGCTTAAGTTACTAATATCAAAGTTTCTGCTGGCGAAGAGCTGTGTTGCTATGTTCTAAGCCGCTATGTTGGGCAGCAGCAACCACTTGCCAACTTGGTTGTAGAATATACACCCGCTAGCAACTGGTTGTTTCAAACTAACCAGTCTCTAGGACTGCGAGACTGAGGCTTAGCAATGAATTTTACAGTGACTGCTAGCAACCGCTCACCAACCGGTCAGGGGATACACACTTTTCACTAGCGACCAATGATTTCTAGAAGGCTCAATGAGGCCTAACGTTAGCAAGAGAAAAGCCAGTTTTATCTAAAGCCCAAACAGGAATATGACCAATGCACAGACAGTATAAATGGACAGAACTTACGGGTTTGATAAATGAAGCCAACACACAATTTCATTGCCAGCAGGGGGCGACTCCTCTGGTTGCAAAAAAGACTTCCCATTATGTGGAAGGCTATGGGGAAAATGGCCCTTGGCTCCCTTGCCCTGTGTCCTCAGTAAACACTTTCCTGATGATTTTACGAGCTCTGTCGCTAGTTTCAGGATTAGCCAGGGAATCCTCATTGGCTAACAACTTTAAAATCACAAGTCGTTAGCCAATGAGCATGCAGCCCTTATACACCCTTGCCGTCTTTTGATGCTCAGCTCAAGGCTTCATAGCAGGACTTCATTAGCCACTGGGTGATGTCACGGAGACTACATCCATGTTTTATCCTGGCTATGGACCAATTTCAGGTGGAAAAACTAGGGTCAACATCAGGCGGCAATCACAGGAAGGCATTCGCATTTGTGTATTTGGGGGTTTAAAACCGGCATGACTTGCTGTCTAACATAGAAAAACACTGCTGGGTGCAGAAGGTCAGCTAATTCATGCAAAGTCCCGTGTCAATCATTACAGTTCATTCAATATTTAAAATAACAGTGCAGGACAGTGACTGGCATTAGACCCCCCCCCCCACACACACACACACACATGCACACACACACATATACATAAAAGATGCAAGAAAGCTTTCAAAAATGTTTCCTGGTCTAGTAGGTATTAATAAAATATTAAGCTGACCATTAGTGTATCATTGCTGTCCGGACAAAGCCATGCATCATCACATTTGGTGATTTCTCCGATACAGATAGGATAAGAAGATGAAAGCAATTCTGTCTCCTCACTGCATCACACATATATATGGATATATTTTTCAGATTATGACCAGCTAGGAAAATCAAAGCATGTTTGATGTAATGTGCATGAACGCTGTGTAGTGTGGTTTACTGTTACTTGCATGACCAGAAAATCAAATTTCCATATTGCTTCTCATTTGTTTTCAGGATTCCAGTCGGCTTTAGTTTCGTCCATATGATGATGTGGGAGTCCCCGGGCACTTTCCTAGCTGTATTAAATTACACTCTGGGGTCACATCACATCCTATGAGCTAGCCTCATAGCCATATGTTGAATTTAAAAAAAGATTTAATGACATCTAAGTTGCAGTGGTAGAGAAGAAACAAATGTTGCCTATTAGGTATTCTTTTTTGTGTATATATATATATATATATATTTTTTTTTTTTTTTTTTTTTTTAACCACCAGAGATATAGCCAGCACACAACAATAACACCACAGATAGTATATATATTCTTTGGACATAATGTTTTTCTCCTATTTAGCCCCTTCTGCAGCACTAATAGCCGAAGACACTGCAGACACTATTAATGATAATGATCAGGTGTTAACGTGAGAGCCGTTGCAGGCACATCCCGCCTCACTAGCAACAGAAAATGTAGCTCCTGGGTGGGTAGTTGCCATGGAAATCCACAGCAGACCCAGTGTTTGTCTCTGCCAGCGAGAGACAGATAATTGGCTCAGTCGGCTCAGCGGAGAACCTAGCAGTACCTGCGGACAATATTGAACACATGACGGTGAACGTGCTGCAGTAATATGTGGTTCTTGGCTTCTTTGTTACCTGCTGCAGGGTTTGGGACAATGGATCCAGTGGATGCGAGCAGCATAACAGGAACAGCCACTCATTAGGATTTACTCAGCTGGTTCTCAATAAGAAATGACATTTTTTCAGTCATTAATGTCTCACTGATATGCAAAAGGTGTGCTTTGGTGTTGGTGTCGTTACACAGTGGGTTTATGACAATATGAAGACAGGCTTCACTCAGTGTGCAACATGCAGATCCTTGTGAAAGACCTCCTCACGCTTAAGGGGCATCAGCTTTCAACGTGCACTGTTGTGAAGGGATGTTTTAAACAAAACCATGCATGTTTTTTTTTTCTAAGCCTAACCAAGAAATTTCTGGGGCCTAAACTAACCAGCAAGTGAAAGTGAAAGTAAAAACAAAGTGCAAAGCACAAAGCTCTTGAACTGGACACGGAGCACAGATTTCTGGCTGACAAACTTATGACTTAGGACCATTATCTCTTGGTGCGCACTATTGCGATGGATGCATTAAGGCACTGATGCTTCCTCTCAGTACTGTTAATGTCTGCTGCAAATTTAGGGGCAGTCCATCCAGCTGTTTAAAAACTGGTGTCCTATTTGTGGCCACAAACAAATCTCCCCTAGAAAACCTCCATTAGTTACTACTCAGTGCAGGGAGACAAACTGCCTGCTAATGGAGCTGCAGCTACAGCCCATGTCCATTGCGCAACCGTTAATCAATCATTTCCCTCTGTTAATCAGGCCAGTTTCAAAGACATGCCTGTAGGTTTGAGTCACCATGCTGCAGAGGCCAGATGGTCAGAAACATCTAAACAGAGATGGCGCAGCAGAATGCGGCGTGCTCATAATCTCCCGAGTGTTGAAAACACGCCAGCAGGACAGGTTTGATGTCTAGTGCGTGCCAGGGAGAAAAGCTCTCTGCGAGGACAACAAGCATCTGACCGCCCAACCCCAGGAAGTGACTCAGCAGCAGCTGTTGCCATGGGTTACCAGGCAGGACACCCATAGGATCCCAAAGAGCTCAGTGCTGACACATCTGATGCCCCCCCTTCCCCCAAATCTCCCCTTTCCCCTTCTGCCCTAAGACAGCAGAAACTCCACCCCATCAGCTGCTCCACCTTAAATCCTCCATCACTTTCTCTGGAGGTTCTGATGCAGGCCCGGGCAAAGCCACGCAGCACGCCGTGGAGACGCAGGCGGCGGTAATCCCATCTGAGGAGGACCTGGCCCTCTCTCCCTGCGCTAGCTCACTAACCCTCGCACCCTACCCCTCCTTCTCAGTGCAGATTAATACCTTATTAACGGCCTCTGACTTAACTAATCCACTTACACCAGCACATAAGATCTGCGGACTGTTACATGGCCCGAGATCAACCCCCCCATCTTCAGCCTGGGGAGAGACAAACTCTGATGATGTCTCCTCTTTGCGTTTGCCTTTAGTGATTGTTAGCCTCTCCAGGAAATACACCAAGTCAATCCTGCAGCAAAGACTAATCTGATTTGCTTGCAAAACTCATTATCTGATAGCGTAGGCATTCATCACTACACCCGTGCTAAGCAAACCAATGAGGGCTCCACTCCCCCAAAGCTTGAATAAAAGCTCTCGTGAATTACGTCCACCTTTCCATGCGCAGCAGGTCCTCTGCATGCATGCTGCTGACAGGAAATGTAAGAGATGTCATGCTAATGACATTAAGGCTGTGTAGGCGGTGGCTAAATTAGGACTAAGGCAGTTTAGGGTGAAGGGCTGAGCAAATCTCCTGCTGGGTCAGGGCCACGCTGTCCTAATAAGCCACTGCTCACCGGCACATCACCCCAGCTAATAGCTAACCTGTTACAGATACACCTTTGTTCTTGTTGTCCTTCAGCAGCGCAAATTTATGCTGCATCAGAACGGCCCTTTAGCTTTTAAAGTGCCCGGCGTGATCAGTTCCTTAGTTGGTCTAGTCTACTTCCTCAATTAAAGGAGATGATTTTGTTCTGACACTGGCTTTAAAGTGAAACCTGAGCTGACAGTGGTGTTCACAGCTTCCTCAAGAGAAAAGATTCATGACAGGTGGTTTAACAACTTTCATTTCCTGTCCTCCCCTTTGACACAAACAAAGAAAAAAAAATATTTCCTGTGCTGGTAAATCCCTGCCATGGAAGACATTTAAGCCTTTCAATGGTACCTCATCCCTTAAGTAATGCTATGGGATCGTAAGAGTGTGAGATAGTGTAGAAAGTGGGTTAGACTAAGACCTGAACTGTAAGCTGCAGCCAATTTAAATTCCTGCTAAGTTTACCTTTAAGCGTGAGGATTGTGATGAAGCGTGCAGCAGGGGGGGGTTCACCAACTAAAAAGCGTGGATAGATGTCTGAGGATCTGTGTGGCATCGCCGGAGGAAACACACTCTCGCAGCACACTTCTTTAGTAACAAATTCTTTTTTATTACAACATTTCACGGGTTTTTTTTTTCCATTTCTTGTAATGGTTTGTGGCAGAGTAACATGACTGCTGGGAATTTACAAAACTCCAGAGAATTTCGCTCTACGGTTCAAAGCAAACACATGGAATCGATTGGCAGAATCTTTTTTTTTTTTTTTTGCTCTCATTTGAAACGATTCAGAGACAACACAAAAGCTATCCCGAAATCACTCTCGACAAAAACAAAAAAGGGCCAAAGCACGTTACATTTTCACCGCATCTCCCAGAATCTAGATGGTATCGGTTACATTTTTTGAATCCTTGTGTACATAAAAAAGAAGAAAAAAAAAAAAAAAAAAACACTGTGAAAGACAACAGTATCAGTTTTTTTTTTTTTTTTTTGGAGGGTGGGGGGCGTTTACATTTTGGCCAGCGTACAGACGGAGTTGTGCATTTCCGAAAATTAGAAAAAAAAAACAAACAATAAAAACAACAACAACAAAAAAAAAAGCTTAACGCCTCAGCTTTGGCGCAAAAGCAGCCACACAGAAAGTTGGGTGATGGTGGTGGTTTTGGTGGTTTTTTGGTGAGACGATGATGAGCTTCCTGGGACGCAGGCCACGCCCCATCCCTCAGGCCTCTCTATCTCTCTCTTTCTCTCTCTCGCCACTGCACGTCGATGTTGGTGGTCGAGGCGGTGTTAAAAAGAAGAGACGTGCGCCTTCTAGGACCGTCTTCTGCAGTCCCCTCCCCCCCTTCCCCTCTGCCTTGGAGAGATTTCCCTCATCTCCTCCCTACGGAAGGATGAGCACGAAGGTGGTTAAGGTGACAGAGCTGGGGGGAGGGAAAACCGGGGCTTTGGCGAAGGCATCATCCATCCACAGGCTGTGCAGCTTGGTTATCGTTTCGTAATTTCGGTTACAAAGTTATACAGCTAAAAGAAGTGACTGAAAACAAGGCAATGCAGGAGAAGGGGTGGGGGTGTACAGTGCATGACGGGAGGTGGGGCTTCACGACGTCCCTGCTAGCTTCTCCTGTTCGATGGCTGTGGAGGAGAGGAGAGGGGGAAAAAAGGGGGTGAGAAAGGGATAAAAATCACATTTTCCTGCTAAAGAAAGAGAGTCAAGAAGAAATGGAGACACTAACTTTCTTTTGTAGGCAGGGGATTCTTCTCCTGCGTCTCTGTCTTCTTCAGCTTGGACTTGTCGAATTTCTCCACCTCTGCAAGGTCGGGCTTGTCGCTCATGGTTGCAGTTAGTCTGGAAAAAAATGAAAGAACAAACAGAGAGATGGTTTAATATTGTCCTCCCGGGGCTGCGTACAACCAAAATAATGATGGGATGCAAAGTTGTGCAATATATATATATATATATATATATATATATATATATATATACATACACACACACACACACACATATATACATACATACATACATACATACATATTTAATAGGTTTTTATATCTGAATGGCACTTTCGTTTTGGAAAAGGCAAAAAAACAAAAACAAAAAACACCCAAGCATGTGGTCCAAACTGGCATTTTATCAGAAGAAGGGCGTTGCCTAAAATCTCAGCCACCAGAAATCATTTGTTCAAGTTTAAATGAATGCGCAACCGCAGACTACTTTTCCCCCCCGAATGTGCGCGGCTGCGGCCGCCTCCTTTTGTTCGCCTGCGGCTCAGCCCTCCCTGATTTGACTGCCTGCCATCCATCCCGTTACCCAACACACACATGCACAACCACACACACAAAACCCCGGGATGTTGCACACAGCGGACAGACAATGAAGCCAGTCCAAGGCGTTCTGCGCGCATTTACATAACAATAGGAGTTCCCATGCTGGGCAGAGCGGGGAGAAATATGGGAGAAAAAAAAGTGCCAGCTTGTGCGCATTTTTTTTTTTTTTTTTAAATATGACACTGAATGAATAAAATTTGTAATATTCTCGAGGGGAAATACGGATTTATAAGTGTCCACTAACATGGAAACTGTGCACAACATCCGCAAATTCACTTGTCACGTACTTCTCCCTTTGGGGCGCAATCTTTAAGGAACCACCGCCCAGATTGGCACGCAGTTGCTTCATCGTGGTCTTAAAAATTCATCCTCACTTTTTTGGTCCCCCACCCTAAAAATCTGCTCGAATACACCCATCAGGAGTGCTCATTAAAGGGGGGGGGAAAGCAGCGTGGATATCGAAAGGCATCGCTTTATAAACGGAACCAGGCGGGTGCAGGTCTCCCTCCCTCACACACACACACACACACACACACACACACACACACACACACACACAAACACACAGCAACAAAGAAAATGGGCTGATATGCTTGAGACAAAGACACTGCACACATGCCCACCCTACTGTCTCATTACACTCTGATAGGAGCTTTTAAGAAGCAAGAAAAAACAAGCTGCATTCTCCCGACTAAAAATCAAAAAGAAAAAAAAATCACATTATCTCCTTTTTTTTGTGGAATCTCTTTGGCACGTCTATTTCTCTGCGCCCTAACTCGCATCAGTCCCGACACTTTAAACTCTCTTAAAGCCGCACACAGAGAGCAGCACAAAGGGCTGAAATGATACGCAGGACGGCTCTTTACTCACCGATGTGCTGGCTGATGTCTGGAAAGGTTCTGGTCACCGCGTTGTTGCAGCAGTACTGGCGCGTCTTTGCGCAAGCATTAGATATAGTCAGAAATATGCTAATGACATCTGACATCACCACCTCCCGTCCGCCGTTGCCCCCTGCTGGAGAAGCGCGGGACCTCCATCCTCAGCGTGAAACCAAACACTGAAACCTCCCCCCCAGAAAGTAGCCTCATATTTTCACCTGGCACAGGAAAGGAATGGAAATATGTGGATTTATTTCTTGCGCGCCCGTGTTTTACTGGAACGGCTTCACGGAGATGAAGGGTGCACTCCATGTCTTGCTTTATAACACGATGCCCACTACACTGAGTTCAAGCATCAGCTGACTGAACGGGCTCTTTTATTTTAGCTGGATTTGATCTGAAAATCGGCCTCTGAAGGCCTGACTTGCGTAAAAATACTAAAATGCGTCCTTCCTCATGACTTCTGTGTCCCCGACTGCACTTTCATGCGGTCTGGGCTCCACCTGGTGGCGGCTTCGCGTAAAACCTTGCTAAAGCGTCCTGTTGCAATATCTCCAGTCATTTATTTGCAGGTCAGATTAGGAAAATACAAACACATCAATGCACCAGTAATCCTGCAAACCTGAGGTGCAACACAGTTATCAGCAAAACAGGGGAAGCACAAGTTGAGGTGGTTTCTACCGAGAGGTCAGGCCTCTCCAAAGTGTCATCAGACACTTGTTTGCTTTTTAATCAAATAAAAAAAATATATATATATATAAAAGAAAAGCTCTTCATCTTCTTTTGGCTATTCCCTTCAGGGATGTCACACCAGCACATCTGCCTCCATCCCCCCCCCATCTCTAACATCCTCCTTCACTACATCGATGAACCTCCTCTCAGCTTTTCCTCCTGCCTGGCCGCTCCACGTTCAACATCCTTTGTCCAGTGTGTCCGCTATCCCTCCCCTGCACATGTCAATCTATATGAGAAGACATCAGCATAGAAATATGTAGACTCTGTAGGACAGGAATGAGAGTGTTGGTACCGGAGGCTCTCTATTTTGGCAGAATGCGGGTAATGTGTGGAGCAACGTAGGACGTGCATTTGCCAGAAATGCAATCTTTAAACTTTCTTCCATCATATGACAATGATTCAGCGTTTTGGTGTGCATTCATAGTCAGGCCGTCAACAATGTCTCGCACATGACGCTGCAAATACTGACTGCTGCCCACAGGAGCTAACGCAAGATGTGATGGGATCCTCAGTTAGGACCAGTTAAAGGTGGAACCACTGAGATATACAGATTAGACACATTTAAAAATAAAAAATCTTTCTAAGTAGGGGTTCCCATTCTTTAATGTGTACTATTTGTGTAAGTTTGTGTTGTGTAATGTTTTTTTCTTTTATCTTAAAAGTATTGAGAAACTCACGCTGTTACATACTGTAACAATGTGTGAGGAAGTGAAAAATGACTGCAGTCCAGTTTTAGCTACTTATACTGAAGCACAATCAAGATGTTGGTTTTTACCGGCTACAGCAGCAGCAGACCACACCGGATGGCCTATCAGCCTATCAAGATTGGAAAAACGTTGCTTGACCTGATGAGTCTCAATTTGTTGCAACATTCAGATGGTGGGGGGTCAGAATGCCAGAGATGCCACAAAGCTCAAACTGGTTTCTTGAACGTGACGGCGAGTTCACGGTCCTCAGATGGGCTCCGCAGTCGCCCGATCTCGATCCAATAGGGCACCATCGGGATGTGGTGGAACGGGAGGCTCGCAGTGCAGCATCTGTGTGATGCCATCATGTCCACATGGACCAAAATCTCAGAGGAATGTTTCCAGCACCTTGTTGAATCTGTGCCACAAAGAATTAAAAAAGTTCTGAAGGCAAAAAAGGGGGTCCAACCCAGAACTAGTGAGATGTACCTAATAAAGTGTCAGGTGAGAGGATATCCAACCCCAAATTTAATCTCACCACCTCTGCCACGCTGCCGTGCACTCCTTCCAAAGTCAGGACACCGCTGCCTCCTTTGCATCACTTTCCCTCTCAGAGGTCCCCAACTTACAGAAATGAACGTAATGTTCCTTTAACGCTGCTAAAGAGGAAAGCAGAGACGATCAGAACAGCATCTGTAAGCCACTGTCAAAAGCTTTATTGTCAAAGTGTCAAATATTAAAAAAAATGAAACCACTTTTTTTTTTTTTTCCTTTTTCTAAATCCACCTACAGGCAAACGGTGAACAATTCAAACAAATGTGACCCATTACAGCTGATTCACTTTTTTTTTTTTAAATTACAAATCACGGCTGAAATCTTAACACTATAACAAAGCTTTGGGCTCGATTTCTTATGACCTTTTGGAAAAGCGGGTAAAGCATCCACTGCACCTCGTATTCACTGTTATATATATTTTAGTACGATTCTAAGTAAAGAAGGCTGCCCTACAATCGCGCAACAGCAGCTTAGTGGGCAACGCTCACTCAACAAAATAAGGAACTAAAAGTATTTGCAGCTCTGATTTGACTCTGTGCTCGCCGTCGCAATCAGACTCGCCATGCAGCTGGAACCGAGCGCTAAGCATAAACGATCAGAATCAAAGTGTGCCAGCTAGTTAAAGAGTTAGGCTATGACTATAAGACTTCCAGCAGCTGTTACAAAGCAAACACTTGAGTGGCAGGAGGGGGGACACATTTTTAGGTTTTATTACTTTGTGAAGCAGAAAGCGCCAAAATATCTCTAACCCCATGACACGGTGGAATGTTTCATTTAAAGTGAGCTACAGATGATATATGATGTTACATAATGGACCCTTTGGTTAAAGTGAAGGCGAGGAGTCCCGGCATCGAGGTTAGTAAGACTGAAACTGAAGTGAGAGAAAACTGAACAGAGAGAGATAAAAAAAAAAAAGAATGCTCATAAATACAAAGTTGGTCTTCAGAGAAGGAAGTGATATTTCACTCTGTCTGCTGGGTAAAATGTAAAGGACAATGTGTGGGCGTGACCGTTAAACAGTCACATGTGGTTTGGCCAAAACCCATCAGGCCTTTTTTTTTTCTTCTTCCCCTTCAGCTTCAACTGGAGACGGTGCCCAAAAGTGCTGGCCTGATGGCCCGATGGGAGAGAGCTGCGGGGGTCGCCCAGCTCTCGTTCTTTACAAGGGTACGTGGCTGAAGAGGTAGGACACCGACTCGCCGTTGTGGGTTCTCCTGATGGCCTCCGCCAGGATCATGGAGATGTCAATGACCTGGAGGAAACAACGAGTTTGGAATATGAGACAAAAAGTAGTTTGTTGGGCACAGATTACACCTACTGCACAGATCCTTTTGTGCGCCGTCGTGTTGGGAGGCAGCGCGCCGCGAGTTTAAAACCGACTTACAACTGCAACGTTTCCCCGAAGGAGAGAAACTGCAGCGATCCAGAGATCAAACAAAGGCTCAGCAGCTGTGCCACACACTCCTAACACATCCAACTGCAATCTAAAAGTCTGATCTTTAAAGCTGTACAGGTCACACCGCTGCATGTCACTATTGATTTCCATATTAATATTACATCTTGATCAGTTCTACTCATAGACTGAGCAGTTTTCCCACAGCAGTACTTTTCGAGGGAGTTGGCTCAGACACTTCTAACATTATTAAACTGGTAGAACAGCTGCTGCACAGCTGTAGCCAGTGGTGATCCTAACAAACTAAACATCAGTCGGTTGACTGCTGTGCACCATCTAAAGGCAGCCGCTGGTGTGTGTGTGTGTGTGTGTGTGTGTGTGTGTGTGTGTGTGTGTGTGTGTTTACCTGTATTTTCGGGCACGCCTTCATCTTCTCCTCCTGAGGGATGGTGTTGGTCACTACCACGGCCTCGAACGGGGCGCTGTTGATGCGAGATATGGCTGGCCCTGAGAATATGCCGTGTGTGAGGATGGCGTAGACCTTCACAGCTCCAGCATCAATTAGCCTAAAAGTGGAATGAAAAAAAAAAGGGGGGGGGGTGTGCAGGACAAAGAAAACGTTACATAAAGGTGTTACCGCGTTACAGCTGAAAACAAAACGATCTAAGTGGCACTGACTTGTCAGCAGCGTGACAGATGGTGCCGCAGGTGTCGGCCATGTCGTCCACCAGGATGGCCACGCGGTCCTTGACGTCACCGACCAGCACCATGCGGTCCACCTCGTTGGCCTTCTTCCTCTCTTTGTGGATGAGGGCGAAGTCCACGTTCAGCCGGTCTGCTATGGACGTCACACTGAGCAGAGAACGGGGGTGGGTGTGGGGGGGGGGTGTACAGACTTAACCTTTAATTGCTTCTCAAACAAGTTGATTACAAAGCTTTCATTGTAATCACTGGAGTGCGCGCCTGCTTCTCTAGAGTAGGACATCAAATAACTTCCACAATGGCAAGCAGTTGGCAAACTAAGCAGATGATAATCACTGAGGTTCTGCTGATCGCTCCTAATGTCACCTTGAAAAAGGCTCAGCGATAAAGCTTTAATCAGGACTCGATATGCACATCAGCCGTCTGCAGCGCGGGCGCGCCGCGACGGAGTGTGCAGCTGTTTTCAAATGCAAACATCTCCAGAGGTGTTTGATGTGGTTTAAGTCACACCAGAGTTTTGTTTTGGATCACTCCACTCAGCTGCTGCTAGAAACACCACCACAGCACGATGCTGCTGCCACCGAGCTTTACCAGTTATGCACCAGTCAGGTGACACTCTGCAGGTGAAACATGGTGCTTTGTTTCCCTCCTGATGATGCTCAGGACTAGAGCTAAACAGATCAGTCTTTTTTTTTGATAACTCCAAACTAGCTGCTCTTACTGAGGAGAAGCTCCCACCTGGTCACTCAACCATAAAGTCCAGACTTTATAGCCTCACCATTAATCACCCAAGGTTGCCGTTTGGCTAGGCGCCCATTCTCTCCTTCATGAACCTTCAATGCAGCAGATTTTCTGTAGCGTCCCCCCGAACGTATACCTCAACACACTCCTATGATTTGGTTTGTGTGCTCACAGTCACCGCTGAGGCTTCACGGACACGCCCCTAGGGGAGGGCGATATAGCCTCAAAATTATATCACAATATTTCCAGGAAATAAATACATTTACAACAACATAGAACAAAGAAATACCGACCGACGTTTTATCGGTGACTGCAGCTTGCGGGCAGCAGCATTTATTAGTGCAAACACTAATTTTCCATCCTTCTCCAATGAGCTGCTGTCATCGATGACACACTACCCAGTTCAAAATGTAAATCTACTGCCACAAGGTGCCAGCAGCGGCATAATAACACCACTGCAGTGACATAGCATAAAATCAGTCTCACACTAGAACTGAAAAATATTTTCCTAATTTTGGGCGGATCTTTAACCAGCTGCTCAAAGCCCTCCTTTATCACCATGTAACCACATCAGTGATTTCCATCCACCGCACAAGGGAACGCAAAAGCACACTGTTTCTAAATCACTGATATCACAATATGACACTTTTATATCACGTAAGAATTTATACTGGTATTGCAAGCAGATGATATGGCACAGCCTTGCACATAGCTGGACTCCGGTCACGATGCAGAAACCCCTCAAAGATGATTAAGAGAAACACGGGTTATTATGGGGGATAAAGTATAAATTAAAGAAAGTAAAAATGAGTTAGGACAGTGAGTTCACCGTCTGCAGCTTATTAGCAGACCGCAATATACCGAGATATGTGGTGCTCCTTAACCCCATTATCTCCTATCGCAGCGTCTTACCGTTTTGCTCCTCCTGCGTCTGGAGACACGATGATACAATTCTTCCATTCCGGAATGTGTTCTTTGATCCACTGCAGGACGGCGGGCTCGGCGTACAGGTTGTCTACAGCAATGTCAAAGAAGCCCTTAAAAACAAAAACAAAAAGAGCCGGAGCAAAAGTTCAGTTCAAACTGAAACAATAATTAGCTCATATACTCAAACTCTTACTGTGAACAACACCAATCACCTGACAGCTTAATACGAAGCCACCAACAGTATTAGCTTTGCGTAAGAGGCTGGAGGAAAGAGGTAAAGTAATCCAACTACAAGCTCAGGAAATCACTCATTTTGATTTCTTTTGGCATGGATTAAGTGCTAATTTGTGAGCTTTAGAGGTGCTAGCAGGCTGATTTTATGACCTCTGTGTGGCTGTTTTCTCAGTCTTTATGCTAAGCTACACTAATTGCCTTCAGTTACATTTTAACTGTGGAAAAACAAGACAGCTCTGCAACAAAGTGAAACAGCCGGAGAGGACTAATTTAATAATCTACCATCGCTTTACTGTAATGTACACACACACACACACACCAAGTGGGACAGTAAGAGGTGGAAAACCCGGCGCACTAACCTGGATCTGTGACGCGTGGAGGTCCATGGTGATGATGTGGTCCGCACCAGCCACAGACAGCATGTTTGCTACCAGTTTGGCTGATATGGGCGCTCGACTCTGAAACAGACATCAAGGCACAGAGGTAAGTAAACCTGGGTACATATACAGAAACGCCTCCCCCCCCCCCCGGGGTGGTTTGGTGGGTGGTGTTTGGATATGACATGTCTGGGTGAAA
>JAVDPK010002718.1:0-21727 GCA_034780415.1 Cichlasoma orientale | reverse complement strand
ATAAATAAAAATTGTCTACCTCACTTTAAGTTATCGTACGATTAATTGATTTATTGTTTATCGCGACAGGCCTAATCATGAGCAGTGAGTGTTTGCCCACTCAGCTTTGACTCAAACCTGTACAGGACACTGCAGGCCTGAGTGTTAAGGGGCAAGTTTGGGCCGAGGCCTTCTGCTCATCTTCGGAAAATCAGGTCAAGTGTCATTCACACGAAGGAATTTAGTCTGAAGCGGACACTGTGTGTATGTGTGTGTGCGTGCGCACGAGACATTCCTCTGTGGGAGTTGTCCAGGTCCCATCAGCCTCAGTCGTGATCACTGCACACGTACAGTTGTTCAGAGTGAGTCTCTGACAGCCAGAAAAGCTGAAGTTTTTATAGTTTTATTTTATTAAAAGGAGACGTGTTTACATGCCCTTTTGTCCAGCCAGCTGTCCAAAGACAGGAGCCACTACTCTACCTGTTTACTTAAAAAGCTAATCTAATCAATGCATTTTTCAGGTGCCACTTGCTTTAGCGTCACTTGCAACAGCAGCAACAGGCCAGCCTCTTGAAATGATTTGATTAAAATCGTTGATCGATCTGACCTGGATTCAATACTAGCATTCTTCTGATGTTAAGAGGTCGCCTCAGACCTCTTAACAGCTATTCAACAAATAGCTAATAGTATTTAGTCATATCAGCACAGACTGTGCAACACTGATACTGTATACAGCGGCTATGTCTGTAAATTTCCGCTTTATTCTCTCTGGAAAACCACAGTTTTCCACGCATGTCTTCTAAAGCCGGGTCTTTCAGCTTCATTAGCTTGAGCTGAGTGTGTCTTTCTGAATATACCGTATGCCCAGCTTTGTTCCATGCATGTAGACATTTCATCCCGCTTAAAACAAGCAAAAAGTCTTCCAAGTCATTTTATTCCCAGGGATTTAGGCCCTCGTCTTTGTGAGTCAAAGTGAAATCTTAGTCAGAAGCTGTGAGAAGAGCTCCCGTCACCTCCCCTTTAGTGTGCGAGGATGAGAAAATCTTTGTTTTGTGTCGCACAAACAGCTGCGTTCCCAAGAGAGAAAACTCACTGCAGATAATCAGAGTTTTCCCCGGATTTTCAGACTTGCGGGTGGAAACGTGAGCAGGAGAAAGGAGGAGTTACAAGGGGATAAAAGGGTCCAGACACCTTAACGAATGGCGATGCCGTTTAACGGAGGAGGCTGCAGATTACAAACACAACAGATGCAGCCGAGGATGCTTTTATCCAGAGCGCATCATACAGTGAAATCACCCCCCCGAGTAAACCCAGCGGGAATTAAATGCTCGCTGACCCACCAAAAATAATCACACAGCACTTCAAAACAGAACATGTCTGTTATTACTGCATCCAAAAGATGAGAGGATCCTACGCAGCCACATGTGTGCTGCTGGGGTCAACACAGTCATGCAAACAGGCACGCATGAAAGCCAAAGGGTCATCCTGCAGGAGGCTCCAGACAAGCTGCACAACCGGAGTTCAAGGCCACAGGCAGCAGAAGTAATAAAAGTCCTGTGCAAAGCTTAAAGTTATTAAAGCAGAGTAGCTGCATGCCTGCAGACACTGATTAAACTGATGGTGAGCTCGGCTATTGTGGAAACAGGCTCAAATGAAGCACATGTGATGCAACCAGTGGAGAGTTAACTAACTTCTCTTATACACAGAGGCACTACTGAAGGATAAACATGAGCTTTAACAATTTATCTGCGTGGCTGCTGCGGTGGAGTTTTTTAAAATATATTCTAATGCACTTATCTGTATTTCATAGTCTATAAAGTTAGCAAACTAATCCAAGACTGGGAGTAAATAACAGCCCTCCAGCCAGTATCCGATATCGGCACTTTAACCGCAGTTATGTTGAGCAAAGCTTGCGTCAATTATAGCAAGGTGTCACGTCAAATTTGGATCCGCAATAACAGCCTGTTCCCTCTTGAACAGTAGCGCATTCCTAGCCAACGGTAACACATCTTATCTGCCTGTAATTGGCTTTTTTAATAATAACATAAACGCTCCGTGTGCAGTTTTCGACGCAGATACAAAATGTGACCTTAAACAGACGCCACGTTAGCGTAGCGTGCGTTAAGAAAATATTACGTTGCGCAATTTCACAACGCCGGTTCACACCTGTTGGTTAGAAAGCACGTAAAGCAGGTGAACATAGCGTTAAAAAATGCCGAAAACAAGCCCCTGCTGCCAAGGCTAGCGTGGGTGCTCGAAAAAGAAAGCACCGACTTTAGCACGCTAACCTGCGTGTTTACATGTGGTTAGCTTGTCACGTGCAGACGCGAATAGTAAACTATTGTTAGCCTGAAGCTAACCCTCCCACATGGGACACCAAGGCTGAAGCATCGTCACGCGTTAGCGTCAAAATAACTAGCATGGTCTTCAAATCCTAAAAAAATATATATACTCGCCATGTCTCCTGGTTGCTGAATTTCTTCGTTATCACTTTCCCCAGCTCCAATCCCAGCCGATCCGCCACTTTCTGGGACAGGTCGTGGTGGGAGCTCCCGCTAAAAAGCACGATGTTAGGCATATCCGACAAGCCGGCGCTGCTCGCTCGAGAAAATGGGAAAAAAAAGAAAGGTTTAAAAGATACGAGGAGATACCCTCGCTTTAAGGGTGGTTGGGGGGGAAAATAAGGGGGAGGAATGAAGCTTAATGTTGCAGAGTGAGCATTGCGCCACTGATGCTGCTGCACAGAGGACCGTCGGCAGAGAGGAAATAGCAGATCGGTGTTTGCACTGCGAGGGGAAGTCCCGCCCCTCACTGGACGGCTGTCAGTGCCCTTTAAAATCGATCCTTTGATTGGCTTAAAATGTCCCTGAAATCGTCTCATTTTCTTCTTGTATTTAGTTATTTTTTTATCTTGTAAATAAACTGTATTATGCGTCGATGCTATAGGAGTGCCTTAATATAAAATGTCTCTGCTTTAAAGCAGTATTAATGTGAGCAAACTCATTGTTAAATCTTCTTATGAATTACTAATTATACGGCTATTATTCATTCCAACAGAAACAAGCTTTCCTTTTTAAATGTGCTATTAATTATTAATGCACCAAAGCCTTTCCTCATACTGTTCTCATTAAGGGTTTTTCCATTTTTACAACATTTTCTGCTCAGCCATCTCAGATCTGTCAAAAAAAAAATTATGGTTTAAAGTTTGGATGAATATAATGATTGGTGTGAAATTTTAGCTTCATATATCAAACATTTTTCTAGATATAATTAGAAAAAAAAAGGGCCACCTACTTTCAGGCCTATTCAGTCAATGTTTGAACATGAATATCATAAAAACTGTTAATTTCATTGGTCTTCCTTATCATAATGAATCAGGATCTGCAATTTGGAACAGATACAAAGAAATGTCTGAGTATTGGCTGGTTAAAATCTGAACAAAACAAACATTTGAAGCAGTCAGCGTTAAGTGGGTTCAGGGGCCATTTTTCCAAAATATATCTTGAAATGTATTTGATATATGAAGGTAAAATTTCACAGCAATCATTACATCCATCCAAACTTTGGACCTTAAAATTTGCAGGCCAATCGGAGGCGGTCGAGCAGAGAGGGCCCAGACAGAATGACCCATTATCTTCTATTCATGTGACCCCGTGCATCATTTCACTCCATTCATTCCTCTCATTTTGCTTGAAGTTATTCTGTTTCAACCTATTTTTGGGAAAGCAAATAGATGAAAGCAAAACTGAACATTTATGAGGGTTTTTTTTTAATCTTTTATGGAGGATTTCTTTTATTTGGTCGAGCAGGAGCTGCTGCTTAAGTCATGTTCTGGATCAAATGTTTAATTGATCCTGACCACAGGAAAAAGAGGCCGCCTGACAGCTGCTTCTTGGCCGCTGCCTAAATGCAGCGTGCACACTTGTGACACTGGGGTTTCAGTAATTTGATTTGCCGCTCAGAGAGAAGTCATCTGAAACTTTATGCCTCTCGTGCCTACCCTTCATTTACAGTGACGCACTCTCTTGCTGTCATGTGCTCGCCGGCTAATTTTTCAAGCTCAAGCAGAGAGATCGAGAGCTGCAGCCAGGACTCCGCTGTCCGCTCAGCAGATACCCTAAAACCAATACTACTGATTATTTGCACTGATTAGCACTATCACGGACTCTGAGCAATCATTTCAACGAGGCGATAGCAGCACAAAGATCCTCACATCTTTGCCTCATCAGCTAAATCATGAGCAGATATCAGCGAGCTCTGCATCTCTCCTATTGATTTGGTCCAGACTGCTTGTTGCTGATGGCGAAAACCCACGAGGCAGCAACAAGTTATCCTAACAGTGACCCACTTTAAATGACAAACAACAGGAGCCACTTGTATTTTTCAGAAATATATTTTATAGATGATGTCAGAGATGAAATGTCCAAAGCGTAGGTCCCAAAGAAAGATAACATTTTTCATCAATAGAGACAAACAACAAACAAAAAATAACTTTTTTTTAATCCATTTACATGTAAACCAAGAATTGCTCTTGAGCCACAGTGGTTATATATATATGTATAGAACTGGCCGAGGTGGGTGTGACAATCAAACGACGATGCCCTTTTGTTTAGTTTTTTTCCAAACCTTTTCTCGGCCGATTTCTCGAGTGCCCGTTTAGAAATCTTTGAAAGAGGAACATTCTTTGGGAGTCTTTTTAAGGTCTGAATGTAGCAGAGGTTTGGCAGAGCACGTTTCTCTTAAGCACAGTTCATACAAGTCGTAAGTGCTTAAAAATCACTTTTCCAATAAGAATGATATCAAATGTTTCTCAGTGGAGTCTACTGGACAAAGTCTTTTGAATTGTTTGCCCACCAGAGAGGAAGAAAAAAAAACATCCCTCCTGGTGCACTTGGGAGTTGCCAAGGGAGTTTTTTTTTTGTTTGTTTTTTGTTTTTTTTATATATATATTTAAGTCCTCCAGTGTTCTTCTTCTATTGTGCAAATACACTTTTTGTTACACAGACAAGCAGGCATGCTGACTCACAAACCATGCAAAGAGTTAAAGTTTGGCGCGAGCAGACGGCAAAAAAAAAAAAAAAAAGAAAGAGTTAAGTAAAGTTTCTACAACTTAAACGAGTAACGAGTGGAATGTTTGGTTAGACATGAAAAATATCAACTTAATCTCAAATCTTACAAGTTTAGAAAAATGATATCAACTCAAACTTGCAGATTTTTCCTCCGGCCTGTAGTGCTGCTTACCCACGTCTATTGTCCTGGTGTGAGTTGCCCATTTTTGGCTGTAGAAAAATTTTGATGTATAAGTTTGTTTGGTGTACTTATTTGTTTACATGCTGCCTTAGTGTGTTCCACAGTGCCCTCTGGTGGACACATTATGCAATGTAAGTGCTCATAACATGGCTAAAGTGTTTTTGTCATCTTTGTTTTTTCAATTTTTATGTATCGGCTGTTAAAAATGCCAATACCGATAGTTTGGTAAATAGCTAATATCGTTTGATAATATCGGTCCATCGATAATATCGGTCTATCGATATTATCAGTCAGGCTCTAAAAATGGCACCCACCTTGGGGTTCTTAAAGAGATGCAAGAAATACATTTGAGAAACTCAGCAACAATTTTTTTTCTACTGTCTACATCCGCCAGCCAAAAGAAGCATGCATCTGCAAATATTAAAGCTCGCATTAGGTTAATTTAGTGTGAGGACAGCCACTTAACATTAAGTCAGCTTAAAAAAAAAAAAGTTATAGTAGTTGTAGATTGTGAAATCCTTTCAAACGAAACATATTTGTAACAGTAAAATGTTAACACTTGCGGAACGTTATTCCCCCGTTGCTTAGTTTCCTTCATTGGAACATCAAAAAGTAGCACAAAAGGTGTCATTATACATAGAAATGGGTCAGAACATATGCAGATCTCCCAAGTCCTCACTGACAAAGATGGCGAGGGCAGAGATGCATTTTACAAGCCCGAATGTGGTGTCTAAGCCTTTAATCACAGTTCGATGGCGGATGTAGTTTGGTAGAAAGAAAATAGTTCCTACATGAAACTCCTCACAGCGAGGTTTGTGGATATTTTTGTTTAACTGGGTATTTTTTTTTTTTTTTAGCTTTTTATTAGTTCCATTATATTCAAGAGACGGCAGGCACGTCTACAGCTGATATCTTCAAAACTGGGCAGCTCGCACCAAAACAATCTAAATGGATAAATCACGACAGGCCAGAGGAAAAACACGCTCGTTTGATATTTTTTTTGGGGGGGGGGGGTGAAAAGTCCCGTTAAAAATAAACATGATAGTCGTCTTTAATCAGGTGTTTAACAAAGCAGTTGACAGATGGGGGGGGCTTCGAATGTATTTGAGCTACTCGTGGTGTCAGATCGATTCAAAGCAGGAAAAGGGAAGAAGGAAACACCGATGCCACGGACACGGTAGTGCAACACATGCTTGGAGAAGGACTTTAAAAATTATTGGCTGATGTTTTCCGTCCCGAGCTGGTTTAAAGAAAAATAAAAATCCACTTTCTTTGACATCCGTGTCCCCTTCCTTTCTTTTCCCGCCACGGAAAACTCAGCTAGCTACATAAGGTGGCCTCTAAACCTCATTTTTTTTTTATTTTCGAGGGGGGTGGGTGTTGTCACAGTTGAAAGGTAAGTGCATGTCGCTCATGCACGAGAGGAAAATGTATCGATTAGGCAACAAAGTGATCAAACGTCTCGACTCTGTAGGTGTTTAAAAAGTCAACCGCAGTGCCGCGTAATAACCACTCGAAGACAGTGCAGTCGATGACGAGTTAAATATGCTGCTTTTTTAAAGTTCATGGAGTAACATCTTACACCATACTGGTTTTTTTTGTTTTTTTTTCTCACAATATCATAGCTGTCATTAGTTTAGAGTACATTTATAAATTTTCCATATACAAATCTCCTATAAACAGTACATGTTATAAATACATCATTGATGAAAATGCAGAAAGGCTTTAAGGGAGCCGTAGAAAGAAAGAAAGAAAGAGTTGCTCCTTAGTTTTGATAAATACAAGAAAGAAAGAAAGAAAGAACAATAGTACTAAGGACGTGAATGGCAGCCCTATAACTATCCAGAAAATGGATAAAAAACACAGAACAAAATCTATGGATGAAAAAAGTTAGAAAAATAATATTAAAAAATAAAAACTAAAAAAAAAAAAAAAAAAAAAAAAAGGAGTGGACACGCTTACCAAACACACTTCTGGTGTTGCAGAATTGACAACTTGATGTGGAAATCATACATGTAGATACAAACAAGACAATACTCCATTACTGCCTCTCAAAATATATTCAATTCAATATACATGGCTGATGTTTAGCTCACGATAGTAACCAAGGTAGTTGCCAACCGGCAAAGCATGGGATCGGCAGGCGCACCTGATCTGCGAAGGAGGAAATCAGTAAACATTGAACTGGGGTATTGGGAGCCTCGTCTTAAAGGGCCAATACGTGAAATGTTTGTCGGCTTGCCAGCGACGTGGAGTTAAAGTACTGCTGTAAATCCAAACTCATGCTTTGGCTTCTCTTGCTTGGCTTTCTCTTTTGGATAACATTCAAAATATCTTGCAGATAAAAAGAAAGAAAAAAAAAAACAAAGGGAAAAAAAAAAACCACGTCTGGCCTCTCTGCTCAAATGCATGCGTTTTACAAAGCGACGACTTCGATTAAAGGGAAGCTACATTAAAGGCTAAACCTTTTCGAAAGTTTTCTAACTCCTTCTTTGAAGGGCTCCATGTTTGCACCTTTTTTTTTTTCTACTGAAGCTGGCAACTACCTTTACAAAGCGCTCTCGTTTCTTTCTTCTTCTTTTTTTTTTCCTTCTTCTTTTTTACAGAAAAATAGATCCATCCAAAAAGTAAAGTAACTCTTCGAGAGAGGCTGTGAGAGACATAAATGCTGTCTTCGTCACGTTCTAAGTAAACATGCTGAAAGATTGTTTGCTATATTTTTCCTCATTCCCATCCCCCAAGAGGACTTGAAGCTCTCCTCCGTCTCTCCCGCCCTCGCGCCAATTCCTCAGCGAGAAAATCTTAAGGCAATCTTTTCCTGAACAATCCTGAAATCAGGCGGACCCTCACCAAGGCACTCCTCTCACTCGTCAACCTTCAGCAACAGGCTGGTCCGGCGAGGCGACAGTCTCACCATCAAATCTTTGTGAAAGCCTACTCAAACTTCGGCCCGGCCAAAGTCCACAGTGAAAACATTTAGTAAAGTATCATCTCAGTTGCCGTGATGCCCCCGTTTCTTTAGGGAAAAATAGTCAAGAAAAAACGAAAAAGAAAATCCCCAAGCTCGCCTCGTGGCAGCCGGGGGCGTCCGCTGTCCCTGGTGTCCGTACTGAATGTGGTCAGAGGGCAGCCGCGTAAAGCACCGTATGTTTCTGCGCCCAAGTGTCATCACGCCTTTCTGTGACGAGATCTGATCTCGTCCCCCCCACCCCGCCCGCTCCAAATACGCTCGCCCGCTGCCGTGATCACTTGGTCAGCCGCCGTGGGCTAACGTGGGGGTGCGAAGACTGACAGAAAAAATGTCTCTGAGCGAGCGCTGCCGGTATGTTTAAATAATTTTTTCCAATTCAGTCCTCTTCTGTCTTCTGATTGGCTCCCTACTCCTGAGGCTGAGCCCACCCCCTCTCCCTCGTTTTGGCCGAGGGGCCGCCAATCAAGGTGACTGACGTGGTGAGTGGGGTTATGGGGGACTAAATGAAGGGATCAGTCGAGACTCTTTGCTGATCAAAGAGGCATTCTCCGGAGAGGTCAATGGTAACGCGGTGACACCCTCATGTTTCCATCGGTTACAGCGGTTCCTCCTCTTCCATTGGCTCGTCCTCCGGCCTGCTGAGAAAGGATAATACAGAAATATTAAACCTCGGGGGGGGGAACCAGGTCTTCTGTGGAGGCCACTTGGGGCTTTATAGTTGCGATTGTTTTTCCAGCAGCTACAATCAGCATTCCAATATCGGTATTTTATTTCAATATTTCAAGACGTGGACTGCAGGAGCACGATTAGAAATGAGCACCGTGTTTACCTGTGATTTTGTGTTCCTCACCTTTGATCCATGGCGTTAGAGTTGGCCACCGAGAGAGAGGCCATGGCGCTGACGGCCTCAGCCTCCTCCGAGTCTCCTCGTTTGGCTTCCAGCAAAGAAAGTCCCAGCCGCGGCGAGTAGCGCTGCACCGAGCGCCAGTACTTACCTAAGAGGACGGAGAAGATAAAAGACAGGAGGGGGGGGGAAAAACAAAGAGAAACAGAATAAAAGTAGAGCATTAAGAGGGATGACCTCAGATAAATGAAGCTGATGACACATGAAAAAGTAGCCAGTCTATGAGCGTACAGATGCAGATCAGGTTCTTAAAAACTCTGTCCCTGTGGGTATCAGTGTTATGAGTTGGTGCTCCTGACGGTGAACTCACTGTGAGTCTCTAAAACTTTCTCCAGAGAGCGAACGGCGTTGGGGTTTGGCCTCTGCTCGAGGACGGCCTTGGGCAGCGGGTCCAGCTGCACGGGACAATGAAAGCACACAGAGAACGCAAACATGAGCATGTAAAAGCTTCCAGCTCCAACAGCCTGACCTAAAACCCTCTGAATGAATCGCAGCCTTCCTTGACTTATTCCAACACTGTCTCTATATATAATAATGAGATTAGGTGATCAAATTAAAGCTTAAGGGGCCCTATTATGCTCATTTCCAGCTCCATGTTTTGGTTCTTGGATTCTACTGGAGCAGATTTACATGAGTCACAGAACTATTCAAAATAGTCCTTATTCATCTTTCACCGGGCCTTGATGCGCCTTCTCTGTTAAAACGAGCCTTTTTAGCTTCACCCCTCCGTCACTGGCAGCCCCTCACGCAGGTTTTGACATCATACAGAGCCAAACTGTTTAACATGTGCATCCACCATATAACACACACGTAGCAATATATATGAGAGACACAAGCAGGAATAAAGAGCCTGATTCAGCATCAGACTGGAGCTGCCAGAAGTTCATGTCCTACTTTGTGCCGTCCACTTTGTTTCTAACGTCGACCCTCTGAGACAGCCTTTTATTAGGATTCCAGCCTTGCATGTTTTCAAAGTGACCTCCTTACCTCCTGGCCGAGCAGGGCGGCCACGCAGGCCTCCGAGGCATCGCAGATGGCGGTGAGGTCGTGACCTCCCTCCAGAGCCAGGACCACGCGGCCTCCGGCGAGGGTCATCAGCTGCCTGGTCAGATAACCAAAACCTGAGGAGAGGTTGCAGGAATCGGGGTGAACGCACTCGAATGTATCTGCGGCACGCCACAGCAGCATTTTAGGACTCGGCCGTGTGTGTGTGTGTGTGTGTGTTTTTGTGTTTGTGTGGCCGAGGGCTGCAGCGTGAGATAAGAAGCACACTGCGAATAATCTCACACTCACATTTGGACGTCAGAGTGTAGCCGCCCAGCGGTGGGGGGTGTCCCTCGACGGCGTCGAAGCCAGACGAGACCAACACGATGTCCGGAGCGAACTCATTGGCTATGGGCATCACCACTGACCTGAGAGTGGAAGGGTGGAGTTCAAAGATTAAAGAGCGCAACAGCCAATATTTCAATGTGAACAAAGACGATAATCAAAAGAGAAGTTTATTTTATTTGTGATCATGACGACGTTATTTAATATGAAGGCTACAATGTGGCAAATAATTAAACCTGCTTATTAATCAGAGCTCAAAGTTTATCTGGTACCTGAAGGCAGCCAGGTATTCCGCATCTTCCATGGGCGGGTCGAGACCTCCGGTGAAGGCAACGTTGACGTTGAACCCGACTCCGGGGCCACTGCCCACCTGTGGAGACGAGCACGTGCATAATGTGGACTGAGGGTAACCCACTCGTTTCACTGTCTTTTAGCTGCTTGCTCTTCTTTCAGCTAAACATAGGATACTTTTTTGTATAAAACTGTCGTTTGAAGCTCTTACTTCAGACCGTTTCATCAAACTGTCTTTCGAATTACCATTAGAACATAAAGCATTAATAAAGTGATCCTTGGAGGGGGTTCAACTGGAAACTAACAAGATACATCCAGAGCCAACAGATAACATAAACTTGGAGTGCGACCAGCTTAGAGAAGTGTGGACTAAAAACTGGCAACCACACTCAATGCTGTCAAAGCTGAAGTGGACCTATTATCATTATCATTTCCAGCGCCACGGTTCTTATTCTTGGACTCTGCTTCATGTTTAAAATGATCTTTATTTATTTTACACCGGGCCTCGGTGCAGTCCAGTTCATCCACTGTCTGGAACAACTCGTTGTAGCTCATCTCCCTTTAAGGCAACTTTCTTCATCACACTGAAGCTGGGAGGGCTTAATTATACCTACTCTGATCTCATTATGCAAAACTGGGCATGTATAATATGAGCACCCGCCATGATAATAGCATATGCAGTCACCGGCCACTTTGTTAGGTACACCAGGTCCACTGTTCATTAGCACTAATGTGTAATGCACTCACAGTCACCAGATGTCACTCTAATAGAGCACCTTTGAGATGTGGTGCAGCAGGAGATCCACATCACGGATGTGCAGCAACTGTGTGATGTCATCATGTCAGTATGGACCGAAATACACCGATCAAGCATAACATTATGATCGCCTGCCTAATATTGTGTTTGCCCCCCTTTTGCTGCCAAACCAGCCCTGACCCATCGAGGCGCGGACTCCACTAGACCCCTGAAGGTGTGCCGCGTCTGGCACCGAGGGTATTCTGTTTCGGGTCGCGCGCACTCACCTCGTCAGGCGCTCCGCTACCAGGGAAGAAGTTGCCGTCGTCGTAGCGATGAATAGAGATGTAAAGGACATTGGGGTCGTCGTAGAAGGCTTGCTGGGTGCCGTTGCCGTGATGAACATCCTGAGGGTAGACAGCACACGTGATATGAACACAACTGTTTCGTCCTTTAAAAAACGAGAATTAAATAAATCTAACCGGCTTAAAAAAAGAAAAAGAAACGCATCCTCCGATTACGTCGCACGACAGAGACGCGGTCAGCCGAGACTCACCCAGTCCACGATGAGGACCTTGTTGACGTTGAGTCTCTGCTGCAGCAGTTTGGCTGCGATGGCCACAGAGTTGAAGTAGCAGAAACCCCTGAAACAGCAGCAGACAGCGGGAGAGAGCTCCTGTTTGTTATGAATTTCATCTTTGCCAAAGCTCCGTTTTCATGTTTTTTATGGGACAATTTAAACACTTTTTGAGGAGGATATGGAAAATAAATAAAGCAGCCCCCGAGAAAGCTGGCAGAATAAAAGGCACTCAGAATTTTATGTGCAAATAAACTCAATGGTTTATGTAATTTCTATTCCAGACGAGCCTGTTCCAGCCCTGGTATTTGTATACGTGCAGATTAAGTGTCTCCGAGCGAGTGCGGCGACGGCCGTGGCCTTACATGGGAGTGCTTTCCTCTGCGTGGTGTCCAGGAGGGCGGACCACAGCGAACCCATTCTGGAAAAACAGACGGGAGTGACAGGAGTCTGTTAGCACTCATCACTGTTTCCTCTGTGATCGCAACCGCCGTTAGTGGGAAACTATTACACATCAATCAAATTTAACGCTGAGCGCGTAACAAACACATTAAATCTCAGAAAGCAATACAAAGTGAACTGAAGCTTTAATGGCTGTAATAAGTGGCGGGCTGCAACGAGGATACTACGCAGCCGCATTTTAGGGCAAAGAAAACAAGCAGGAGAGTTTGTTGATGATGATTGTTTGTGTAACTTTTTAACAAAACTGCAGTGTGTTGAGCACCCGAGGGCAGTCACTACAGGTGGAGCTCAGCGGGCTCAGTGGGTGACTGGAAGTAAACTAACTGCGAGTACTAAAGAGGGAAAAACCGCACACTGGATCTCATTTCAGGTCAGGTAGTGAAAGGTGACCGGTGTGGCACATTGATGGAATTAACTTTTAGTTTAACAAACTCGTCCATGTAGTAAAGTGTAATTGTTCTGTCTGCTAAACATCCCTAACTGCCGTAGCTACACTAACCTCTGCCTATAAAATGAGTCATCTTTGAGAGTTTGTGTTTATCTTTTTAAAGGAGTCAGGAAGGTGTGAAAACGCAGGTGCTATTTTTAGTTGTATCAGAGCCTGAAGGCAGCTTTCTGAAAGCTCAACTGTGGTTATGAGCTCCGATTAGTGAATGAAACAATAAGAATGAATTGACACTCAAAATGAGTTTCAGCCTTAGGACCCAGTCACTCGGGCCCAGGGACCGGTCATGCTGAACGACGTTACAGGTAGTGTAATGCTCTCTATGGCTTCTCCAGACCCTTTCACGTCTGTCACACGTGCTCAGGGTGAACCTGCTCTCACCTGTGAAAACCACAGGGTGCCGGTGGTAGACCTGCCAATCAGGCTCCATGGTGCCGGGCAGTGTACACAGGGCCCACTAGAGGACGTCAGGCCCTCAGGCCACCCTCACAAACTCTGTTTCTGATTGTTTGGTCAGAGACGTTCACACCAGTGACCTGCAGGAGGTCATTCTGTGGCTCTGGCGGTGCTCATCCTGTTCCTCCTTGCACAAAGGAGCAGATAGCGGTCCTGCTGATGGGTTAAGGACCTTCTACGGCCCTGTCCAGCTCTCCTGGAGTAACTGCTTGTCTCCTGGAATCTCCTCCATGCTCTTGAGACTGTGCTGGGAGACGCAGCAAACCTTCTGGCAATGGCACGTATTAATGTGCCATCCTGGAGGAGTTGGAGTACCTGTGCAACCTCTGTAGGGTCCAGGTGCCCCCTCATGCGACACTGACCCTATCCTAAAAAACTGTTCCTTTATCTCATCTGGCCTGGGGGAATCACTGCATCTCCCAAGAGGAACTGGAAAACGCTGAAGAAAGAGCCCGAATCTGGATAAGCGAAGGAGAATGAAAGCATCCTAAACTTTTCAGTAGTGACTTTAGGCTTTCACTCTGAAACACTTTGGGAAAACTTCAGCACAGTGGGAAACAGAGAACGAGAACCAGGAAAGATAATTCAAGGTTACCTTCAGCTCTCCAGTAGCGACTTTAAAAACAAGCTCCACCACGGAGCCGACAGCAAGGCGAGCCGCGCTGGAAGAGTGGACCTCATTCCAAATGGTGTCGCTGTCCACCTAAGACCAGGAAAGCAAGCCTTATGTTACTGAGCCGCTTTCACAATCTGTTAAACAGCGTGAAAAGTGTGAGCTGTTTTAGCGCTTTTAAACAAAGCAAACTGAGCATTACTTACTCCCACCCCTCCGCACGGGAGCCGCACAAACATGGGGGTGATTGAACCTGGTGATCGGGAAATAAACATTAAATTTGAAGCTGTTAGCAGTTTGAATGGCGCGTGCATGTATGTGCGCGCGCGTGCGCGCGTGTGTAAAGGCTTACAATCAAGTTTCTGTCGGAGTGGGTTGGTTCCATACAGCAGGACGTGGGCTTCAGAGTGAACCGTCTGCAGCTCTTCCAGAGTGGCCTTCCTCCCACGGATGCACTACACACAGACAGACACACAGATGGATTCAGCTCTCATAAGCGGTTTACTACTTTGCGCGATGGTGGTAAACGTTTCAGTTTTCCTTAACGTACCTCACACTGAGCTCTGAGTCCAGTCTCTTGCAGCCGAGACCAGATGCTCTGAATGCGCCCCGCGTGCTCTGGATGGCTGTTGGTGTTCCCGCACATGCACTGATGCTTCTGCATTAGGGAGTCGTACACGAGGCCTGGGAGAACACACAGAAACATTCAGCAAACAGCAGCAGTGTATGCATTTGCAAGTGTGCTAAATTTAAACTCTTATTGTTGAATTTTTGTTACTCTGCAGAATACGGCTGCCCAAATGTAGCCCGCCTTGCCCTTTTATTTTGAAAAGCTCCACGAGATCCATGCGTCTTTCAAAATGTCAAACGCTAGCCTGATATTCGCTGCTGGTGCTGCTTTTCCCTCATATTTTTCTATGTGGAACTGAATCAGAGCAAAGTAGGCCAAACTAAAAATATCTTCAGCTGCGGTGCACGCACACAGAAATTGTCACAAAAGTCCGCTTCGTAAAACAGAAGCTAAAGTGGCTGGGAGGAGATTCTTTAAAAATGATTTCTCCTCAACTTCCTTATTATATTTCGATCTAAGTCTGAGCGAAACAAAGAGTGGGAGAGACAAAGGTTTTGGCAAGATTTACTTATCCAGCTTGTCTATTTCTGCTACCAGATGGAGGCTGGAACCGGCGCACCATTTTCTGGCCAATTCACCTGATTGTTGGGTGATTTTTTTTTTCTTTTCAGTCCCTAGTGCATTAGGATGGAAATGAAACTCAGAGGGAGCCTGCTAAACTGGCAATGCATACTGCTGGCGGCTTGACAGTGATTTTCGATTTGAGTTACAGTGTAAACAAAGAGCTACAAGTGAGAAGACAGGAGGGATGCTCGGGTGGGAGAGGAGGGCGACGCCAACCTGTGGTGAAGCGAGGCTTGACTGGAGGATCGGGTGCAGGGACGCTGATTGGGAAGGAAGAAGCGGAGGCTGGAGATGACTGGGCCCTGGACAGGGGGCGGTGTCCCGGGAAGGACATGGACAGGCCGGCGGCCTCCATGGAGGCCTGATAGTTTCTCAGCTGGTGAATCCGCTGCTGCTCCAACAACAGGGCCTGCTGCTCGCGCACAAATATGAAAATAAAGGCTGTGAATTCTGGAAAATGGCTATAAGGCGATTGAGTGAAAGATAAAACACTGTGATGTGTTATTTTACTGCAAGCGCAACTTTCGGCCAAAAGGTGGCAGCCAAAACAAATAATCTAGCTTTGATCATCCCTTTGCTTTTAATCACAGGGGTGCCATGGGACACAAAGTTTCCAAATTACATTTCCTTGAGAGTGTTCCCCACTCCAGGACCTCCCCAGGGACACCTACAATATGCCAAGCAGATTCTCTAAAGCTCCACACCGATTCTCTCTGCCTACGTTGTTTCACAGCTAAACCGGAAAGCCTCACTTTTCGATTCCTCGTCTTCTACCTGTCTGAAGAGCAGCTCCTGCTCGGCCTGCCTCTCCCGCTCCCTCTCCCTGTGCTGCTGCTGCAGCACCTCCTCCTGCAGCTCCTGGGGGTCGGGGGGCTCCTGCTTGATGGTGACCCCGTGCGGCAGGGCTCCTCCATCCTGGTGCTCCCTCAGCTCCTCCTCCGTCTCCTCGGGGTGGCTCTGGTGCTGACGGCCCACGGACGACTCGCTGGGCTTGGCCATCATCTGCGGGACACAGCGCAGACAGAGAGAGAGAGAGAGAGGGGAGTGAGGGCGGAGGGCGATGATGCTGCGAAGTGAAATTTATTTCACAATCGAACAGCGGGATGTGACAAATCCAATGTGTGAGGCTGCATTCAGGCAAACGGGCACGCTCTCCTCTGAAACAAATTCCTGGCAAACCACTCTTTTCTCTGGAGCATTCTTCTTTTAACAAGCTTAATTTGGATTACTCAGCCAGATTGGTGTCTTGCTCATTTCAAACCTATCCTTTTTAATTGAATGTGAGTAGCCGCTCTCCCGACTGTACTCCAGGGCAAAATGTGTCTCGCTGAACAGAGACATTCCACACTCCCCGTTGTGCCTCTTTTCATCGACTCATTCTGGGGCCTGCTGTTAACCGAAGAGTGACTCAGTTGTCTCTTCATTCACTTTTACTGACATGAACCATTGAAAGGGCCCCGGAGTACTCGCCTCCATAGAGTTTATGATATGATGGCTGAGAGAAAGAGAAGTGTTTGCTGGAAGTCTCAAGAGTGGGCTTCATTTGCAAGGGTGTGTGTGTGTGTGTAGGAAAGGTGTATGTGTGTGTGTTCCCAGGGCTGCAAGCCTCTGGGTCCCCTTGGCTCGGAGCCAAGGGACAGCATTGACGTCAGAGCATTCACCAACTCCCTTTCAACCCCTCCTCCTCCTCCTCCTCCCTCCTCTGTGCTACTGTTCTTGTCTTTGCATCCAAACAGACGTCTCTTTACCCCCATTTTTCACCTCCTCCCCTGACCTATCTGACCCCCCTCCCTCTGCTCCACTTTCCCAGAATCCTCCTTTGCAGCTGGTTCAAACTGATGTCCTTTATTTTATTAGCAGCAGGGACTGCGCGGGGATCATCGAGCAGCCGACTTAAGGCAGACATGCAGATAAAAGAGAGAAAAGTTTCTGTTTTATTAAAGTTGGTACTATACCGACACGTTTAAAGGGGAATTTACAATGGCAAATTAACTGTTTGGTCAATAACAATAATTAACTGATTACATTCATATGACTATTTACTAAAGGAGCATAGCGTTAGGCAACAAAGTCAAGCTCAGTCTGTACTCGGCTGATGGCTCAGCTAATACCTGTGCACACATCAAAGTGATCAATCTTATATCGGGCGCAGTATTGAAGTCGCTGTAGCTCGTCTGCAGGCGCTGCTGCAACTGCAAGCCACTTCGCAACCCACCTCCAGCCCCGGCTTCTTCTTCTTTGTGACAGGGTTGTTTCATTCATGCACGCATCTCTTTGTTGTGGAGTTTGATACACGTGCTCTTGACTTTCCTGTGCTGTGCAGATTTTTCTAACAGAGACATCTGAAGTCTGGAGACACTTTATCTGTAGTTCAGAAACGTGACCACACAGTCATTGTCTCTCACGGGTACCTTGAAGCTGATCTTCATGTCTTAGGGTTTCCACCTACGTGCACGGAACAAAACCACATCGCCACTACTGCAGATGGACATAAAAACCTTCTTTTGACTAGAGCGACCCACTCCTGACTAAATTAATTATATATTTATGACTTTTTGATACAACAAATATGGCTGTTGTTGCATCCTTTCTCTTCAGAAATCCCTGTTGCCAGTGCCTTTGTAAAGAGAGTTTTCTCCTTTATAGATACTAACCAGCGCACCCACAGATTTTTTATTTTTTTGCCCTTCCTTATGCAACCCCAAAGGGATTAGCGTCTCCTCCCAGGATGGAACCAGGGATCATTTGCTTGTTGAACCACCAAATGTGTGCGCTACACTGTGGAACTTATAAAGTGTGAAATTCAAGTTGAGAGCAACTTTGGATACAGCTGGAAGGAATTCTACACCTTGGCCTTGCTGGAAGCTGCGTGCTCAAGCAAAAAAAAAAAAAAAAGTACAAAGTGAAGAAGAACATCTAAGGTAAGGTGAACTTTGAGACTATAGAACTGACTGTTTCTGGGCTTCCAGCGCGGTGCTAGATTTTAATACTACACCGGTGCAATTCTTGTGTTTCAGCCAGGTTCTTTCCAGGGTGCTTAAGTGCACAGCCTGTGTGGGCATACCTGCTGTTGCTGCAGTGACGGACAAAACTGAAAAGATCCGAGTTTTTGTTCACGTTCCCTCCCGACTTTGTATTGGTGTGACTTTATTTTAAACACTTGGAGAGGTTTTGTGGGGTTTTTGTGCATTGGGATTGAGTGTAATCCTATTTAACTCAAGAACAGATTCATTAAGAGTTCCTCGATCAGAATATGTTACTCTTCCTTTTGGATATGCTATCCTGGACTCATTTTTTAAGGCACCAGCAGCAGAAGCCCTTGTCAGCAACCTGTCGGTTCTTTTTTGTATTCTCTTTGTGTGCAGTTTGTTCAGATTGACGCTTTTTGAAAAGAGGGACTGTACTTTCACGAGTTATTAGGAGAAACTGTCGTGTGAGAACAATAAAACTTGAGCTCTATTTTACGCTCGGAAAAGCGTCATTCAAATAAAGAAATGCCTTCACGTGGCAACCTATATAGTCTACTGTGTGTTATTTTTAAAGTTAGCTCTACTACCACAACATTGCTTGCTAATAATCTCTTCGTCCCACCTTTGATTTGTTGGGATGTGGTCACCTTATTATGCTGCTGAGTTCAATGCACGTATGTAGATGTCTACAAATTTTAGAGGAATAATACAACAAACTTGTGGTGACAGAAGTCGAGGAATTTAGACAAGTGACAATCTGGAACACACCCCTTAAAAACAAACAAACAAACAAACAAACAAACAAAAAGCACTATTTGTACATATTTTAAAAATGAGACAGCAGTGATCGTTAGTAGGCGGGTTTTGCTACATTAGGACAGAAGCTGGCTGTAAGATGTTGAAATAAGCTGCTGACTATAGCATCAAATTTACTGCGCACACACACACACACAGCAGAGACCAATCTTATCACCTAACTCTGGCCAAAATATTGAACTCCTCCTTTAAATGTGTAGCGATTTCCTAGCGTGAGAGTTTGAAACCAAAAGACTTCATCCAGTTTAACTCGTCAGCTGTAGAAAAAGAGTCAATCTTTGTACAAAAGGGGCTGAAACCAAAGAATCTTTCTCCAAGGTAACACTCACAACAAGTATCAGAAACAGCCTTTTATCCCCCCTCTTGTATTAATTTGACAGAATAACATGTTAAAATAGAGATTTTCATTTTTGTCCTGGCAAAACAGCAGAAAGCCGTCCTTGGCGTGCCGGAGGCTGTTTGAGAGGTGTTTGTGTAAAAATCTGCCACTTGAGAGCTCTGAAACATATGAAGGGAGTGAGCAGAGCAGAGCAGTGCGGGGGAGGTGGAGGAGGAGGAGAGGAAATCCCTTGTTTCATCCACCCACCTCTCCTCCAGCACGTACTCTGCTTGAATAGGTAAAGCCATCCAGAGCAGCAGCTGCTCGCTTCCTCCCTGCCCATATAAGGCAGAGGCTTCCGCTCGGTTGCCATGGCAGCGCACGGTTACCTCGCAGCCCGTGGCAACTGTCTCGGCCACAGTCACAGAGACGTGGATGCAAGCATTCACACACACACGCACACACAAACACACACAGCTATACATGCTAACCCATACCTGCCTCCACCTACTCACAAACAAAAATACTACACAGAGAGAAAGAAAAGGGCAGAAGAAAGTCAACAACCTCACACACAGCCACAGCTAACACATTATTGGCTGCGCTGCCTACGCAAACTACTACACTACAGCTCCAGAGCTGGCCCTCCGAGGCTTATAGCCTCGATTAATTATCCGTTTATGTGAATGCGATATCAGATTTCTGGTCACTTGAATCACCTGCCTTCATTGGGACAGTGAGAGCGTTACAGCGCAGACACACGATACAACGAACGGCATCGTTTTGCATCCAAACACACTCAGAGACAAATCACTCTTAGATTAAAGCAAATCACAGTTCAATTAAAAACGAAATCAAATCGAGGACCTTGTTGAGGTGGAGCTGCTGCTGCTGGAACTGCTGCTTATGCTTCTCCAGGAACTGCTGGTGCTGCTGCTGGACCACCAGCTGCTGCAGGGCCAGGGCCTGCGCGTGAGCCTGGGCCGCGCTCCCCTGGGGCAGCGGGGCCGACTGGGTCCTCCCCAGGGGCCGGTGCTGCCGCTGCAGCTTGGCCATGGAGGCCGCTGACGGCATAGACAGGCCGCTTACACCTAGAACACAAACAAGGGAGACTTTATTACGTAAGGCAGAGTAGAAACCAACAACAGGATTGTTCCAAATTAGTCTGGCAGGGCGCTTGCTTCTCAAGAACAGCGAAAGCATTGTTTCGGGCCGATACGGGCCCCGCGCCTCATGCATTTTCTTACAAAATCTTACAACACCGCTTCAGCTCGTGTAGCTGTTTGGGAAAGCTCTGCTGAACCAGGGTTTTGTTGATGACGTGTTTTACTGCGGCTCGAAGCACCTGAGCGACTATTTAGACTGCGTGTCACAATGATTCATGGTTGTGTGACTGCGCGCTCTATTTTGGTGGTTAGCTCAGGGGAAATATGACAGCATTTCCAGAACGACCGCCGTGTTTTTTTTTTTTCCAAATTAAGAATCAGACGCAGGATCAGTGCAATCGAATCGGGAGCGGGTTCGTGTCGGAACCAAGCAGCTAAGGTCCAGCTGGCTTCGATGCGGCACGTAGGGTCTGGTTAAGACTTGCCAGAACACCATGGCTGCAGCGAAAACATCTGAGGAATATCCCAGACTCCTACTGTAAACTGCACTGATTATAATACTCAAACTCAAGATAAATATATGATGTTTTCCTAATATTGGTGCTGGACCTTGGATTAGTTAGCAGATGCATTTGTGAACCAAATAAAAACGACCATCTGTGCTGCTATACTGTGATTCTTTCATTGTAGTGACACGAGATAATCTTAGCGGCTCAGATCAGCTCGCGGAGGATCGCAGCAGTGAGAAAAGTAAGAAAGCAGACCCTGTCTGAGCCTGTGCGTTCAAACTGCTCCTGTGGATGTGTAACTTACAGAGGAGGAGCTGGGGAGGGCTGATACGACACAGATAAGTTTGTGTCAGCTGGATAATGGAGTTGTTATGCTTAAAAGTGCATCTTTCCCTAGTTTAAGTAACTTATCGGTGCACGCAAAGATCCACACTCTCTCGCTCTTGACGTTGGCATGGATACCCCCTTGCCTGTACGTTTTTAGACAAAAACACGCACATGCTGTACATGCGTCTGCATCTGCGTCACCGCTCATTCACTGCTAACGCCCCACTGAAAATAGACGCAATATGGTAGTCAATGAGTGAGCTGATGAGAAAGGGCACACAATGGACCCATGTCATACTCAGTCAGCATATGCTGACATATGAAAGGAGCTCATTAGGTCACGCTAATGAATGGAGGTCTGTCAGTGTGAGGGGACACACAGCGATGATGGTTTGATTTTGTGCGTGTGTGTGTGTGTGTGTGTGTGTGTGTGAGAGTGTGTGTGAGAGAGAGAGAGAGAGAGAGAGAGAGAG
>JAVDPK010002717.1:0-38997 GCA_034780415.1 Cichlasoma orientale | reverse complement strand
TGTGTGTGTGTGTGTGTGTGTGTGTGTGTGTGTGTGTGTGTGTGTGTGTGTGTGTATGGCAGAACAGGCCCAGGGCCAGACAGACAGACAGGCTGGGCCGGTATATATTTAACCGAACTGAGGGGAGTGGAAGTGAGGGATTAGTTACACCAACAGACCGCTGAAGGAGGAGGGATGTGATACATGGAGGAGTGCAGGCCGAGTGTGTGTGTGTGTGTGTGTGTGTTGTTGTTGTGTTTACAAGATTTACAGATTTTAATTTCAATTATGACTACAGGAACAAACTAAACAGGATAAAATGATCATTTTTTTTGTATCCATTTTTGCTACAGAGCTCTTGTTTTGTGTTGCGTCATAAATCAAGCGCACCCCTCGTCTTTCACAGCTTCGTCACGATTACCTAAATTGAATTCAGTTCTATATTCACAGCAGCAGTCACCCCAAGGTGTTTCATGTTATAAGCTAGAAGGCCATATAATATTAAAGAGAAAATTCGAACAATCATTTAAATGTTTCATGTTTTCGCACCGGAATCAAACACGCTGACGATGAAGAACGTGATGGTGGATATGGTCACATATGGTCTGAAAGAGCTATTTGTGATCTTCAAATTAATAACTGATCGTTTTTAGTTGTTTCTTAGTTAAATTTAACATGTTCATCAGATTATTTTGGAATTCTTGGGAATCTGGAGCATTCCAGTAGAATCCCATTGGTGTATAGAGGGTTAATGTGCGCACTGAAGGACATATCCTGGTCACAAATGACTCCAGGAGTCCTCACGGTGTTACTGGAGGCCAAGGCAATGCCATGCAGAGTCAGCATCTGTTTGGACACCATGTTTCTGACATTTCTGGGTCAAATAACCTGAACTTAGAAGTAGAAAATCAAAGGTCAGGCTTTTAGGAAAGGGAGATTTCCATCAGCATGATCTAGTTGTAGCGGTGATGTTATCTCCAAGTCGCTCAGGGTCTCTCACACGGTCTCCAACAGTTGTTGATGTCCCGGCCCGTCTTCAGCCACCATTGAAGCACCTTCAGTGTTCAGCGGGAGTAGAAAAGCACTTTATAAGTAAGTACCAGAATACTCCAGGCCGGCACTTAAAGACTGATCATGTAAAAATATCTGCGACTACAACATTGACCCAAAAAAACGGTGTCCCTAATGGAGCAGGCGCAGTGTTATCTGTGTGTTTGTGTGTGTTTCCAGGTGTGGCCTGCTGCTGTACTGTGGGGGTTTTGGCAGGTTTTGGGTTGCTGTTTGTGTTTCCCGTCAGTCATGCCCTCAAGGAATTTCTGATCCCACAAGAATTCATGCATTTTCCACAGAAACTTCGAGCACGTGCAGTTTCTCCTCTGCAGCACTGAACCAGAGACAGATGAAGGGAAACCGGGCGTGTAGAAGAACGCAGACGTTCCTTTTCTTCAAAGGTCCGAACTGACACAAACACTTTACCACGTTCAGCTTCATAGCAGTGGATCGACTCAGATTCATAGTGCTTTCTACTATCAAATCAAATAAATTAATCAAAGTCAGGACCACCTGTGAGGGCAGCATCATATGAAAACAAATCAACCTCTCTGTAAAGAAAATAATCGGACAGCAGCGCTGCTGTTTGAAAGTCTCAGGAATACGATCTAAAAATATGAATCCACGTTTACCTACTTAATAAAGAAACTGTAGCCACAGTGGGAGACCGCAGGAACGCTCGAGTGAGACACAAACACACAGCCAACAAGAAAACAAAAAAGGAACCGAAAACCTGAGCTCGAGTAACACGAGAGCACATGAAACACAAGCAGATGAGCAGGCAATCAATCAAACTTTATTTGTACAGCACCTTTTGTGAAGCTCAAAGTGCTTCAGAGAAGAATGAAAGGTCACTAAGACGGAGGAAATCTAAGAAAACAGAACAAATAATACACAACAAGAAGCAATTCAAAATAAAGACAAACATCAAAGAAATAAATATTTTGTCTATTTTAAATGTAACAACATTAAGAAGAATCAGAAAGTAAACGGAATATTTAAAGAGTGCAAAATTTAATACATTAGAAACACAAACAGACCGAGGTGATTGGTGATAGCACACAGGTGGAGACAGCCGAACAGGGCGGGGCAGATAATCACAAGGGAGGGAAAGAGACAAAGGCAGGAAGTAGAACACTAACCTTCAAAGTAAAACAGGAAGTAACCAAAAACAAACAAAAAGACACTGAAATGTGACGACAGAGAGAGGAACAGGAATTAAAAACCCAAACCAAAAACAGTAGAAACAACTAAACACTAAGAGTAGAAACACCTCTACAGTCAGCTGCACACAAAGGCGATCGTGGAGGAGGAACCAGAGGAGTGCAAGCAGCCCGTCGGCCCCTGTGACCCTCTAAGTGAGAGATGGATGATGTGGGGGGCCAAAGGGCCTCTGGGCCAAGCTGGTGTACTGTTACAAGACAACTCTTACAATAAGAAAACACACACACACTTCCAGGTGTGTGCACACAGGCGTGAAGACACACAAATCCCCGGGCCCTCCCCGTGCTCGCTGTAGATGTGTGTTAGTGTTTCTGACGAGGAAACGCTGCTCTTTGTTTTACAGGCTTTTCCTTGTTAGTAAAGTGTGTGTGTGTGCGTGCGTGTGTGTGTGTGTGTGTGTGTGGCGCTGGAAGCATGTGTGTTGGTATTAGACAAGAGTTTTTTAATAGGCTGTCTGGGACCTGACAAAGTAGAACGGGCTCACATTTTACAGACCGCCATTTTGCAGCGTCATGATTTCCACATCCTGGATCTGTCCGCTGCCCTTTTACCCGAATCATCACCTCTGTGTTCGTAAGGAAGGGGTCCATAAAAACTCACAAGGAGTTAATGAGCGGCTGGGCAGACTCACACAGGAGGCTGGCACCGTGAGAGCAGGCGCTGAGACGCACATGAGCACAAACACGTCTTCAGGGCACGACGTTACACTCTGCTGTCGTCCAGAACTGTGCAAGTTCAACACTTAACTGAGTTTAAGTTTGATTAAATAATCATCTCAGACACACGGGAACAATGAACGTCTATTTCTGTCCAGCTTCAATCTGCAGCCCTACAGTTGATTACTGGACCTGATGGTAAGGATTTATATATTTTTAAGGTCCTAAACGGATCATCGATGTCACAAACATCAAAAGGTTCATTTAAGGATTTAAGGTGCTGTATGAGACGACCCCCTGTGCTCCTGAAAATTCATATAACAAATCAAAATGGAAAAACCGATGCATTACTATAACGAGGTAATGCATTCAAAATAGTGTTTAAAATGTCAGAAAAAAGTAAGTAAACATTTCAAACTGAGGAATCAGTCAAATTTAGATTTACTATGATAATATTGAACTAAATAGAAAAATTAATTAAAATTATAATTTTTGCCTTAATTTAAAATTGTGTTAAAGTAACAAAAATATGGGAAAAAGTCACATTTAAGTTTTTAAAAATTACAATTTTAACTTAAATGTCCAAATTTTGTACTGAAATGCCAAAAAATTAAAAAAAAAATTACTGACTACGTTAAATAGTAAAAATTATTACATAATTCAAAATTATGGGATGATTTACTACGACAACATTATAACCTCAAAATAAACGCTAACATGACAATAAATAAATAAATTGCATGTTAAATATTTAAAATATCCCATAAAAAGTCAGAATTGTGACATAAAAGTCAAATTTAAAAATGATGCGTTAAACAGACACAGAGCTGCTAACGGGCGGGATGAATGTCCCGCCTCGGGTACTGACGTGAGTCAGCTGGGTACTGGATCACTGTGGACTGTGAAATGTGTCCTAACTGTAACACATTAGAGATCATGAGACAGGAAAAGTCTGTTACAGCCGCAGTCACACAAACGCATCAGTGGACCTGAGCGTGGCCGTTCACGCCTTTGCTCAGAAATGCTTCCGTTATTTTTCCCAGCAGTAAAACTTTTCTGTCAGATTTACTGAAAAATGTTACGAGTTACGTGGAAAAAACTGATGCATGGAACACATTTAATGATAAAATTATAGGTTTCCTCTTATTAACTTTGCAGCATTTTGAGGCACTAACAGGGATAAGTAAGTGAAGCTTTATATGACTGATGTGCTGAAGGACTAAATCTGTTTTTAGGTCAGGCAGGAAAAATAAATATGAGAAAAAGAGAGAACTGGAGGCTCATAATGTCTCTCCCGGAGGAGTTTGGGAGAGTTACATAAGCCGTGCGCGGCCGGGCTGTTTGCCTGAAGAACATCAACAATGTGAGACACATCGTGTCGTAATGACCTCGAGGCTGTAGCTGCTACTGTACCACCAAGAGATGTCTGATGCAGACTCCCCCGAGCGTGCTCGCGCTCTCCCCCAATGAACTGCTCACGGTAACAGTTTGTTAAAGTTTCTGCACAGCGTTGCCGCCTTTGTGTTATCAGGCCCACCAGGAAAGTGGTGAGAAGGTGAGAAATGTCAGCGATGTGAGCGCCAGCGATTTCCAGCCTGCAGGCGAGCGGGGACGAGAGGGTTCAGCCTGCGCTCGAGAGGCGCCAGAGCAACATTTTCACAGCTTATACAATATCTAACAAATCCAAATCTGGACTCAGCCCAAATATGAGTTTTTATCATGTTTGTGACTGTTTCACACATCGTGCTGTACAGTCTGAATTCCTAATTTAGTCTAAATTTAGTTCCTTTATACAGAATTTAAGCTTTCATTTACCTTTTTATATAATTCCTTCCATCCCATAATATTAGCTTGGTTACATCCAAACTTCTGCCTTTAAAAAAAAATTAATCCCATAATATTTAGTTTTGAACTTTTATGTCATAATTTTGACCTAATTTAATATTTTAAACATTTCTTCTAGAATTTTAACTTCCAAATGTTTTTTTTTCTTTTGAGTTTTAAAAACTGAAACTGAACTCGTACATTTTTTATCTCATAATATTGAGGTAGAAGCAATTTTTTTCATTCTGTGTATATTTTTTTCTTTTTTTAAAATAATTTTGACATTTTTGTTCATCCAGACTTTTAATCTAAAACTTTGAAACATTTTATTGTTTATCACATTTGGACTTTCTGAACACTTTTAAAGTCAAACATTTTGAACATATTTTTCGTTAGTTATATTTTTAGAATTGAACTCATTATGTTGACCTGCCAAATCAAATTCTTACCAATTTATCATTTTAATAATGCTCATAATTTATTCTTTTTTGAGGCACTTTTTAATAAAAGACTTTGAAGCCACAGTTGTAGCACATTATCCTAGCTTGGTACATTTAACCCTTTCATAACTGTGACCTTTAATCTCATAGTTTTCACCATTTCAAAGTGTGAATTATTAATCTTAGGCCAAAATATTATTTAATATTTTTATATTTTATTATATTTTGACCATAGTTTTTTACTTTAACCTAATATTGACTCTGTCAATTCAAACTTTGGCCTTCCATCCTATAATTCTGACTCCTTAAAACACAACTTTCAAGCCATAAGTTCAGGTTATCATATTTGCATGACAATAAAAAACTCTAGTGTTTTTTCCTGTGATTTTAATTACTATATCTTAATGCTTAGTAAATAAAAATGTTCATACGTCAACACTGAAGTCAAAACTGACTTTTCATGTCGTACTTTGATCTTTTTAACATAACTTTTGTTCTCCTGAGTAACAAACCTTCCTCACTTGATTTTCAGTGCCATCCTGCGCACTGGTGGACAGCAGCTATCTGCATCAATCCGTCAGCATGCTAATGCTGCCTAACTGCCCTCCGAGCTCCCCGCATGGCTCTGGTTATGTTGAATGCTGGAATGCGAGGCGTCCGCCTGCTGAGAGATTCCCTCGTCGCTGAGATTAAGCATATAGGACTGTGTCTGTAAGCAGGACTTTGGCGCTCACCACATGATTAGAAAATAGTTTCCTCCTGCAAAGACGCTAATCTCTGCTGCCAAAGCCAACCGCTGCAGTGCTGCGTGAGTGCTTGGGACATCACACACTATCAAAACATTATGATATCACACACACACACACACACACACACACACACAGAGCAGCCTGTCTCTTCTGCAGCTCCTGTCACCCTTCACACATCAGTGCAGCTGCTTTACATCTAAAATCTTCACTGCAGGCTCATCTTTTCCACAGATCATCTCATCCTGGCAAATAACGTGAGCCAGCGGTGAGAAATGTTTCTCTCTCAGAGTCTCAGAAATTTCTCATCCAGCAGCCATACTTGGAACGCAGCAGCTACAATAACTGCTGCTCATAATTTGAGTGCCTCGGGTAATTTAAGAACCCAGAGTGGGTTTAATATCTTGTCAGGTGATGTGCTGACGTTCTGCATTTGAAGTGCCATCAGTCAGGCTGTTTGTGAACTCCTGCTCACAGTCGGCCTGCACAATGGCGTGCGTCACACCTCGCGAGTTAATTCTAGCTGGCAGATAACTGAAGACGGGAGAGAGGCTGTCAGAGCTCCGATACAGAGCTGTGATTGACGTGTACAGTATCTGAAACAGACATAAAAATCAGCTGCTGCTTCCCCAGAAAGCACATACAGCCTTCCAGTAAGAAATGCTGCTGTCATTCTTTATAAAGATGCTTTTCTGAAACGTCTTTATCCAAACCTCACAGTACCTGTGGCGTCCTGCAAAGGTCAATTCTAGGTCCTCCTATTTTCTATTTACACAGTTCCTGCTGGTCAAATTATACAAAGTTATGCCATCTGATTTCATTACATTCATTTATTTTCTCAGAGCTTCACTCTTGAATCTCTGGCATAAATGAAAAGTCACTCTTTTGCCTCCAACTGCTCTGCACTGGCTTCCATATGTTTTAGGAGCCATTTAAATATTTCACTGAACACGTTTAAAACACTTTTGGATCTCAAACCAGCTCATGGCCTGAGAGCCTCAGGGCTCTCGCTGGGCCTCTCATGGTTTTTAACTGTCTGCTGCTGATTGTTTGCTTATATATTATTAAGTGTTTTGAACGTCTTAAAAAAACATTTTGATATTAAAAATACACACAAGACTACCCCTGTAAGCACGAATGCAGCTGTTGTATTAAACGCTCACTTCTATAATCAGGAACAACTATGCAGTAAAACAGCAGCATACAAATCAAAGTATAAACCTGAGAGCCATCGAAGCTACCATTAGCATGCTAGCTGCTATGCTGGACGGCTAGTCAAAATATATATTAGTTAGTAAACAAAATTTAACCTAGGTTTACCAGATTATCGAGCAAGGTCACTCCTGAAAAAGATTTTTATTGTTAGAGCGACTTTTACATGTGTAAATGAAGAGTGTAATTTAAATGTGTATTTTAAACTTTTATTGTTTGCTGCAATGTTCCGGTTTTGTAGCACTTTGATTTTTTTTTCTTAAACGTAAAGTGCGTTATAAATTAAAGGTATTATTATTTATTATTAATAAAATCATTAATGGTGCGTCAGCTACAGCTACCTAGCCTAGTAACATGGATATATTCCAAGCTATCTAACAGAGCAAAACTCTGTGGAAAAGTTCTACTTCACCTAAACTCCAGGCCTGATCTCGTAACTTAGCTGACCATTTTTTAAATTAGTTTATAAGAAGTGCTCAAATCATACAAACTGATACGGTTTGGCTAGGTTACCGCTAGCTGGATGACTGCTTTGTGCAAAACTCCCCGAAAACAGCAAGACACTGACAGCAGTTCACCTAAAGGCCGCTGTGTTCTATATTACAGGATCTGTAAGAGTTCTCAGTTAGTTACTGCGTGAAGCTTCATGCTGAACATCAGTTTTTGGGGTCCACATTAAGCCCTGATCTGCATCTGTTTTAATGATAGTCGTAAATGCAGCCTCTTCATGAACAGTTACCTGTATGGTGGAAATGTCTCAGATTTATAGTATTCCACAGGTGAAAAGTTTTTAATGTTACACATGTGTTTAAGTGGATAACTCAGGATAAGTAATCCTCCTTTTAATCTGATTAATCCATCGGTGACTTTGGTGAGGTAAATAAAACTTCTTAAAGTAATTTATCACAAAGATATGAAAATGGTATTTTGGTGGATGTTACTGTGTGAGAGGTGTTAAAGGTGTTTCACGGCTCTAAGGTGACACCCAATGTCAGCTGACCTGCGTGTGCAGCTGTATTATAGCTCCAGAAACCTTCAGAGCTGCACAGCATTGTTCACTTTTAGACACTCATGGAGTGCAGCGCTAAGGAGAAGCGACTAAATGACTCACCTGCAGCTCTCAGTTCTAATAACATGATACTAGCATTTTGAAACATTTGAACTGTGATTAAATCGTAGCAATCGTAACATTTGTAACAACCCGACGTGCGTTTAGACTTCCTTCATAGCCTCGGATGCATCAGGAGGCCCGCGTCCTGTTTCATCGAGCTGCAGAAACCAGCGCAGCGTCTGCGCGTGAGCATTTATGGGAAAGGGCGAAGCAGAGGATGTGACACAGCTTGTTAACATCACTGGGATTTAGCTTGTTAACCCTAACCTGCTGTCGTCTCACCAACGAAGAGCGGCTGGACCCTTCTGATGAGGCTGATCAAAGCGCTGCAGCGCGGGAAGACTCGGCGAGTTCACGCTGAGTTCTCGACCGTTATTTCTGAGGTTGGGAATCAATAAAGCTCCGTTTAGCCTGAAAAAGCAGCACGCACGGGGTGACTTTACATCCTCCGCTGATCCAGTGCAGGAACCTCTCAGCCTCGTCCATCGTGCACGTCCTCGCCTCCTTCCTGCCCTCCTGCTTTGCCTCGTCGTCACACCTCATTCATCCCTGACCCCCGAGGCCGTGCGTCAAATTGTGGGGGTCAGAGGTCAGCCTTTCAGCCCTCTGAGACGCTGGTGATGTTTTGTTTTCATCAAAGAAAGCCTGGACGTGTGTTAACAGGGCCGGGAGTTTCTTTTTTTTAACTACGCTGGAATGGAAATTGCCATGGAAACTCAGAGAGAAGTAAGGTTGATTTTGTGGTGCGCCGTGCCCGTAACTAATGACGCGCCGCGAGCGATATTTCCTAATATAGACACAGCCAGGAATAACATCGCTGACTTTTCTCACGTGAAATCGCACTCCTGGGGCCGTTTACTCCGTGTTTTCGTGCAGTCCGCCCATCAAAACACACAAAGACGACGGTCCAACTCACACGTGTGTTTTTATCTCCAACACTATTCTCCTAAACCTCTGCATGGAAACTTAATTAATCTGATAACTCCCTGCTTCCAATGCAGGATGACGACTTCCAAACCTGTTCAGTGATGTGCTCTGTGTCTCCTTAAATGCTGCTTTTTTGTTTTTTTTCCTTGAGGCAGGACACCGTGACACGCACACAAAGCAACGTTAAAGGCTTATCGTGATTGATTGATAAAAAAGACACGCAGAGCAGAGAGCCTGGCAATCATTTGCTTTAATTAAAAATCAGAAATGCTTGATTGCACTCTCCTCTGGCAGGAGCCCAAAACCGTTTTCTCTCAGGGACGGTACTGTACGACAGAACAACCGCCGCCATCCTGCTCCTCCACCCCTGAACTCTACCAACAGTGGTGGAGGTGAAGGTTGTGGCGGTTATGAGGAAACAAGGTTTTACTCAGGCAGAAATTATTTTGCAGACGATGAATAGTGCATGAAGCAAAGGTTTATTTACTAAAGAGCGAGGCAAAGAATCCAGCAAACTCTAGTTCAGTCGGAGTGTCATGGTCGTGTCACTGCAGCTGCAAAAAAAAAGAAAAGAAAAAACAGGAAACAAGTGAAAGAAAATGAGCGTGATAGCATGAAAAAGTAGAAAAATCTCCCTTTGAGATGTGACTTTTATAAAATGCCCCAGTCAGAGTGTATTTGTGGAGGATGATGGGTGCAGAGTTACAGGCCCTCAGAGGACGTACGACGTCCAGGGTACGAGCGATGGCTTCTGTTCCTCTGCGGTTACTCAGACTGTGATGGATCCGTCACAGCTGGCTACAGAAGAAATGGTGATGAACAAAAAGCAGATTTTGGCTCGTAATTGTGACGCGTGGAGTGGGTGTAAAATTGATTTGGTTGCAGTTTTTCACAGCGCTCACGCCTGCTGGTGGTCTGGTAGTACAGCTGAGAAGAATCTGGTGACTGTCACTGATTGGTTTTTCAGGGAATGGCCCAGAGATGGTAACAGATTTGAAATATGGGCTGAAAAAGTGAATGGGGAACCAAAGATTGCAATGCAAACCCGCTCTCTGTCCTGTGAGGAACTTCATCACTGTTACTGCCCAGGAAAGCAGCGGAGCAGGCAGCTCCAGCTCTAATCAGGTCAGTCAGTGCCAGTGTCACTGTGGGACCATCCCGAGTTTTTATTTTACCCGAAAAAAATGAAGGGCATTTTTTAAAACTACAAGTCCTGTTTTTGTTTTAGGGTCTAAAAGCACCAACCCTGTCAATAACAGCAGGTAAATATTTAATGGGAATAAAACTAATAGCAGTGGTTGGGGGGGCCCATGGGATGTTCTGGCTTATAAGGCCGCAGCACTCTTGATTTTGGGAACCACTGATCTGATCAATAATATGGCTGCTGTGGCTTCATTGGACCGACAGAACGTCCAAGAAGGCGGAGCTCCAGTTTGGCTGAGTGAGATTAGAGGATTTTAGAGTTTATGGATGCCGCTAACTTAGCGCTCCAACCTTTTATCCAAATATGGTCATTTCCTGCTCCAAAAATAAGCTAACATGGCAGCGGCCAAAACACCAACACTGATACTTTGTGGGGCCTAAAATCAGGAGCACGTAGATTTTCTGCATAATAAAGGAGCTGCTGATGGAGCTCGTTCTGGTGTGGTAAAAGTTTTAAAGAAGCATAAAATAGAAAAGCTCAAAAAGTGCAAGCGCTTCCTTCCTCAGTTTGTACCCTTCTTACATCATTTTCTCACCTTTTGAAGTTTTAAAAACTGGTTCCAGTTAAAGAACAGACTTTTTTAGCTTTGCACACTCACTCCTCCACATTTTTCTGTGCTGTAAAATCCTTGAAGTTAGTTCTTCCACTTGTGTTCTGGCTTCAGGTGAGGTTTGGTCCTCCCTTCTCTCTTTCTCCCTCCCTCTTCATCTCCCATGCTTCCTCACATGGGTGGAGGGAGCAGTTCGGAGAGATGAAAACAGGCCAGGCTTCCTTGTTTACATGTGGCCGCTGGACTCGAGCTAAAACGTGTTGCATCCACTTTTCGTTAGCGAGGCCTGGAACATCTCCCGGCCCCGCAGCTGCAGACGGCAGCCGCTTGATCGACAAGTACAAAGGTGAGGCATCGGTGTTGCATGCAGGCCTGCAGCAAATCAAAGCTGGCGAGTGGCAGGAGCAGAGGGTAATACAGGCGTGGAGGGTGTTTCTGCTCTATTAGTCTGGGTATTTGAAGGAAAGCAAGCAAGATGAGACGGGATGCAACAAATCAAACTCAAAGCTGCGGAAATGAGAGTACATGCGACGTGATACAAGCCAGAACCCCCCTCGCCCCCCAACCTTCATTCGCATCGCAGTGCCGTGGCATGTCCCCCTAATTCTTCTGGCACCTGAATCGCTGAGAAACCTTTTAAGAGGGAAATTGGAACCGTGCTGAAGTGGTCTTGGCAGCACATAGTTAGATTTTTGTTAGTTACGTTGTGTTTTTCTTGCTGGATGTGGGCTATTATGTGAAACTTATCCTACCTCCATGAACTCACATCTGAGGACGTTTAAACCGTGGACATGCTCGAGCACACGAGCCAGAGCGCAGAGACGCAGTAGCTGCAAACAGTGACACGCCGGAGGGGCGGAGCTAACTGCAGCAGGAGGATTTACATAGTGACAGGTATGTTGGCAGGCAAGGGGAAGGAGTTTAGGAGGAGGTCTAAATGACTGTGGTGGACTGATGTGCATCATATGCTGCACAGAACTATATCCAGATGTTTTCATTTGAGGCTAATTACACCAGCTGTGGTGTTTTTTTTTGGTTGTTTCACATGGTGCCATCTCGTTTTTGGATACACGTCTTCATTCGGCTGATTTATCCACTTTCATCCCCCCGCCCGCCTCCTCCCGCAGTCATTCCACTGCACAGCTCACCTCAGATGAACTCCGTAATGTGACAGCAGACTGACAGCCATAATCAAAACAGCATTAGCCTGTCTGCAAAAATCATATTTCATGACAATACCACCGGTCTGACCTGCACCGCTTTCCTCCCCGGGCCATTTCTGAAGAACATAAAGGGAAATGTAAAATTCAAATCGAAAGCAATGACTGCAGCGCGCGTCACGCAGCTACGTGATTCTTAATAAGCTCACAGGGACACGAGCAGCTCGATTGTAACGCGTACGGTCCGGAAAATCTGCACTGACCTGAAAATGATGTCAGACATTCATAAAGGAGATGTGACATAAATCAATCTTGAATTAGAAGTTGTGAAAAACAAAAACTGATTTAATTGTTGCCGTTCCCCTTCAGGCTCACCAGCAGGGGGCGACTCCTGTGCTCTCTAAAGATTTACAGCTGCATAGAAGTCTGCTGGAAAACAGCCGTACTCCTGTCTTATCTGAGACTCTATAAAATCACTTTATTAAGAAGTTTGTGGGCTCAGTTGCTTGTTTCAGATCTTATTGAGTAAAGTGTGAGGTTTATTTTGTAAATTATGGTCACTGTAAGACTCAGAAAGGCAGATTATGCAATGTAGGCTCAGTGGCTTACAGGCTAACTGTTTAATAATTGCTCTGGATGTTTTCCATCAGGCACATCAGGACCATAAATTAACGTAACCACAGTGACAGATTGGTTTTGGTTTCATTTTAAAGCCTCAGTGTTAATTTAATCTGGCTGCCTCTGAATGTGAACAAAGACAGAGGACTAAATAGACTTTGTGAAGTTGAGTTAATGGTCCTTTACAGTCATAATTAAAATAAAGTTTTACATGACTTTATGCAGTCCTGTGAAAAACTAAGCACACCCTTACTTCTTCCATAGGAATTAAGAAGGTAAGAAGCAGCCAGGTGCTGCTAATCAAATGCACTTGATTAACTGATCATCAGTAACTGTGAGCACCTCTATAAAAGAAGAAATGTTGGCAGTTTGCAGGTGTGTGTTAACCCAGTGGAGTACAGGAGTGGATGTCCCAGCAAATTCACCCCCAGGTCAGATGGTGCAGTGCTCAGAGAAACTGCAAAAACCCCCAAGAGCTCCATCTCAGGAGGTGGAGGACTGAGGACCTGGGCACCTTGCAGTCACTGAGTCGACCATGAGCTCCTCTGTATACCAGTGTTAGGCAGTCACAGCTAAAGCTTGGCTGAAATCAGGTCATGCAGCAGATCACAATGAGCACAGCAGCAAATCTCCAACAGAACGGCTGAAAAAGAAAAGAATCAAAGTGCTGCAACGGCCCAGAGTCCAGACCTGAACCCGGCTGCTGTGGTGGCACCTTCAGAGGGCTGTGCATAAATGAATGCCTGCAGACCTCAGGAGTGAGCTAAAATTCCTCCACAGCAATGCAAGAAACTGATGAGGTTATACCGACAGTGATCACTGTGACAGGCTTAGTTTGTCAGGACTACAGTGATGTGCTACCTGGAGGCCAGTTACAGAGTCACAGTCAGCCTAATATAAACACTTGATCCTACAGAAGATGGAGGGCGGGGCTTAAATTGTTCTCAATGAAAGTTCAAGCTGAGGGTCCCTGATGGGCAGAGACAAACACCATCATAGAGCTGGAACATCTGAGATGATCTCTGGAGCCTGAAAAAAGGCGGCTGGACTTTTTTTTGTTTCTTGAAGACGTTTCACCTCTCATCCGAAAGGCTTCTTCAGTTCTCAAACCAAATGGTGGAGAGACCCAGGTATTGTTCTCTCCACCATTTGGTTTGAGAACCGATAGCTCCAGAGACTACTATGACCTGGAGAACCTACACAGGCATATCTGAGATGATCCATCCACAGCATGAGGTTAGTCGTTAATATGTTGCTGCGTGGTATGGATTGTGGAAATGTCCTGATCCTTTTCTCAGGTGTTCAGACACCACCACTCTCCCTTCCACACAGGTGTCACTTTCTACCTGCTTCCCCGTCAGCTTTTGGGTTCCTCGGTCCATATCGGTCCATATCTACACTGAACATGGAGGCAGAACAAAAGGCCAGCACTTAGTGCGGATGAGCTCACTTCTTCTCACTTCTTGTACTCAAAGACAGGCCGACTTCATGAGGCTTCCTCTCTGACCCTGCGCTGAACCGAGCTTAATTGCCTTACACTGTTTGTATTCGAGTTAAATGGGAGATAATGAGGATAAAGCAGGGGTATGAAAATGCACTCGTTTCTTCAGGGGCAAAATGTTTATTTAGAGATTCATCCTGTGAGTCAGTAGAGAAGAAAAAAAAAACATGAAAATGATTGTTCCTGTGTAGCTGGGTGCTTGTTTGCATGGAAAAGTGCAGATTACTTTTACTAGTTCAATTTAAACAAAGACGGCGAGGCTGCGCTCTCTCAGTGAAGTCATGAGAAAGAAACAGACGAGGAAGAAAAAAAGGCCCCGAGGTTAGCGCCGGGATTCTTATTGCTTCAATCATGCACACCATAATTGGTTCAAACTGAGGAGCAATCATTTTACACTTGCAGCTGAAGGTATCTTTGAAAGCGAGGCGTGTGCTGACGTGAATGCATTCTTCTCCTTCTGTCTGCTTTGTGTGTGTGTGTGTGTGTGCTTCATAGCGTGTGGAAAGTCCCCCGGCTAACACAATAACGCCGTCTTTAACACGCTGTCATCGAGCAGGTCAGATAGAAGATAAGAGGCTTCACGCACGAACCGACCATATCAGCAGGTTTTCTTTTATGTGGCGTAAATTGGTGATTTAAGAGACTTTATTGCATTCAACTACTCACACCTTTCAGGTACAAACAAACAAACAAACCTATTATAGAAAACATTCATTTCAGATAGCAAAAATTTATCAAGTACAATATATAAGGCACACTTAAATGTTTGGAAGTTTGGTTTTTCAATAACAGAAACAGGTTTCCATATTAATGTGATCTATATCACTTTTTTCACATGTTAAACACTTTTTTTTTGCCTTCGTCTAAACAAATTGTAACTTACCTTTAAAACTGAGAACTTCCATGAATCTGTGACGGGCCATCTACATGAACATTTCCCCCCAAAACCCAAAGGAAGTTATGCTAGGTCCCGAGATCTGTGATGGATGTTCTCGGATCCTAGCATCAACACAAGCTAACGCTATCTGAGAAACTGGGTCCACTAAAAAAAAAAACTCCACATAAGTAAAAACAAAAACAAAAAGCAAAAAAACTCAATGGTTAGGCTTTACTAGCGACAAAACATTAGCAAGAACGGTAAGGTTAGCCAGCTAGCTGCTAGGCGTAGCTAACATTAGCAACAAGAACAACAGTTTCCTCTAAGGAAGCTTGTCAGCTACATCTGGAGACTTGACCGATGTCAGGAGAGAAGTCATCTGTAACACGGAGTCTGCTTTCTTCTGGCTAATGTTAGCTAATGCTAACATGCCTGCTATCATGGATTAATTGAAAGCTACATAGGAAAGTCCTTTACTTTGATTGGAGAAGCTCAGTTAAATCCTCCAAACTCTTGTTAAACTGGTAGTTTATCTGGACATTTTTAAATGACTTTTTCAGCTAACTTTACAAACTAAACATCAACGTATTCACGAATCATGTATTGTGTGCTAATGAAGTAATTTGGCAGGCTAGCCCTCCAAAATTTCAATTCAGAGAACGCGATCAACGATGGTTTAATTGTGTTTAATGTCATTATTTTGGTTTTGCAGACATGTAACCAATAACCTCATGACATTACCTCGTCCATCATTTTGGACATGTGGCCATGATGGTGACAGTGTAGGCCCCATTCATGCAGACCTGGAGATGGTCCATCTGCATTCCCCAGCTGGTTGGCCGAACCCTCCCTGTGATTGCTTTGGTCGTTAGCATATTGCTGGGGTTGTAGTTTGAATGAAAGTGACGGACTTGTCTACAAACACCGTCCAGCGGGTCTCAGAACTGCACTGAAACACAAACCAGGAATGGAGGGTTGCCTTCAGAGTGCAGCTAACATGTTTCAAAGGGTGCAACTTTTACTTTGAAGTCGACCTTTCAGCCTCGACTATCGCTCAGCCAGTCGTTAGTTTTTGCAGACAAACCTGAAAAACTACAGAGAGCTGTGGCAGTTATGGCTTCTGTTGCTGCTAAAGTTATATTCTTGTCTCCACGGTGTTAACCTATAACCGAGCAGGAAATGGAGCCATTTATGCAGCACAGTGTTATTTGTGTGCACCGTTACAGGCTCAGGTGCTGAAATGATGCATTTACATCATGTTTGTGCGCCTGAAGTTTGTTGGCTCTGACTTGGCTCGGGATCTTGTTCTGAACTTTTATTTTATTCCTCTCCCTGTTTCCAAATCTCATCACTCATAAAAATGCAAACATATCACCCCCCCCCCACCACCACCACCCCCCTTTGTTTTCCATGTCTCCAGCCATTCGTGGCATCACACTCTCTGGCTCGCCGGTCACTCGTTGCTACCTGACAGCTCCCCTCTTTCCACCCCAGCGTTGCTCAATGTTATCTCCACAGCTGTGTTAGCTTACATCGGCGTCCCATCCTCCATGTGTGAAGCCGGAGGGGAACAATAGCATCTTGTGTCCCATCCTCTCTTATCTGTCCTTCACTCCTTTATTGAAAAGACTTACCTCATTTTCTATTAATTACACGAAAACAATGATTTTCGCCAAAGATGGGCTCCCCCAGCGATTCTGGAGCCACTTAAACCGAGCTTTAATCTCGCTTATGAGGAGGGAACAATGAGGCTGTTGTGCTGCAGTGAAGAGGAGGAAAAAAACGGCTTTTAAATGACACCGAGATAATAGACGAGCAGTCTTGCGTTGACTCGTACGAATATCTGAAATCTGTATTATGTGTCTCTGTTGTGATAAAAGCAATGCATTGTGTGGCTGGATCAGTGGAGGCTGTGCGAGTGTGAAAACTACCCTCGGAGATGGGAGGCATTGTTCCTAATACTGGTAACGAGAAGCCGGTTCTTTGGGCTTCTTTGCACCAGAGACCGAGACTGGAATCAAGAGCAGCAGGTCCTCAGCAGGCTGTAAAGTCCAGACTTCACTGTGAGTGTGTGAACAACAGCAGGTTCGACCCAAATATAAAAACTGGAGGGTTTAATGTGTGATTTTTTTTATTGTGGAGTATTAAAAAATAATGTCTATAAAAGTTTATTTAGCTGTGAACAGCTGGCAGCTGTAACAGCTCTGTGAGCCTCCAATCAGCACTTGTCAACATCAAATCATCAGAGCACAACAGCCTGTTTGATTAACACCTTAAAACGTGTAACTATGACTCCTTTGGGTTTTTATTGGACTGTTTTTTAAAAACAAGTTTAACCCTCTGAGTTCTGAGGCTGCATCCTGTCCGGCTGCATCAAAGACTGTAAACTCTCAGTTTCATGTTTTCAGTGGTGATCCCAAAGATTCTCGACAAAATTATTATTCTGATTGTGTATCTGTGTGAGTCCAGCGTAACATCAGAGGCCCGAAATGTTGCCTGAACCGGTTCAGGTGTGCGGCACCTCGTCCTGTCAGTGGAGTTAGCCTGTGCTAAGGAGGTTGGAGGCGTGGCTGCGTGGACATGCTTCACATCCTGTTGTGTGCACGTTAGATTTGGTCGGATCTGCTCTGCGTGACGAGGGTGATTTTGTAATCCATGCAGAGTTGCATGCTGTGATGCTAAATAATGACCGGTAACGAGCGCTTAATTGCAGTACAGGCAAAGTGGGGGACAGTTTTCCCTTATTAGCATGTCGTGCATATTTTTAGAGGACCTGTGGATTACACAGAGGTGAACAGCTGGATTTTTGTGTTATTTTGTACGAGTGAAACTGGATTAATAAACCACCTTTTTGTTTGTATGTAATAAGAAGAGTTTTGTGGATTAAAGCAGGGAATGTGGGTGGAACGCTTGCACCCTGCGGTCACCATCACTGTTTACAGTTATTTTGTTTATAACAGGTAAAAATGAATTTTTCTTCATGCTGGAAGTGAGAAAATCTCCAGTCTGTCTGCCCGTGCTTTTCTCTGCCATTACGAACATCATCTTTGCTGCCATGAGCAGACACTACTGTGAGGCTGGTGATCAAACAGTCCTCTGCACAGGCAGGGCTGCATGTCTGCATCCCGTCCAAAAAACTGTGTTCAGGGACACAAAAAGAAGGCAGGAGAATTCACGTTATTCCTGGGGTAATACTGCTGCAGTTATGCTGCTAGGTTAGCGCCCTACTGGTAAGGAGCACTTCATGCTGGGGATAGATGTTTAGCCCCACTATTGAGCAGATGATGTCCAGCTGTGGCATTCATGTGTCACACAGGAGGGGGGGTGGTGGTGCTGGGGTGGGGGCAGTTCTTATGAAAAGAGGCCAAAAGGTCAGTGGACAAAACACTAATAAACGGAAGCAAGTAAACTCACCCTGAAAACTAACTTGTATTTAGTTTTTAATGAGTGTGTTAAAAATGCCTCACTGCAGTCTCCTCTGCCTCCATAGGTCCTCACCCTGACTCAGCAGATCCAGGATCAGGAGTCCTGTATGTGTCAGAGCTTCCAGACGCCCCCGCAGTCCCCTAAAAACACCGTAAACACACACTTTTACAAGCTGGTGTGTGTGCCACTACGGCTTTGCACTCTGTAAAGTTTCCTGCTACTGGCTGAATAATGCAACATGTTTGCCCCCTCTCTCCTCTCGCAGTCGCTCGCCCCACCTGCCTGCACTGCACAAATAAATAAGAAAATCCTTCTGCGGCTTTGCTGAGAAAACGAGCTGGGCGGGGTCGACCCGAGTCGCTGCAGGGGAGTCATAAAAGTAAAACGTCTCTGGAGATTAAAGTGTGCGTTGGTACACGGGGTGGTGTGTGTGTGTGTGTGTGGTAACGGTGGGGCTGTTCAGGCATATAGTGGGGCTTGGTTAGTCTCCATCCCACTCGGTGGTTTGCTGGTGTTTAGTCTCAGAGGAAGAAGCCCCCCCCCCGGCGGCCTCCCACCCATCTGCTTTCAAAACAGTCTGAAACATGTCAGGGGCTTCGGGGTGTGAAGACACTCGCTCTTTGTGTGACGGACGGACCGATTAGAGCCCACTTCAGTCGCCGTGCGATGAAGACGGAGCTGGCAAAGTGAAAATATTAAATGAAAACAGCTGTAAACATTTTTATCCTCATTTTTTATGTTCAGGAGAATAAATCAAGTGTTTGCAGCTAAAGTCTGCATGTTCCACAATGATGCCAGTCGGGAAAATTAGAGCTGTAAAAGGTTTTTATAAGCTCTGCTGATTCACCTCACACACACACACACACACACAGCTTCTGTGCTGTTAGCCCCGCCCCCACTGCATATTTCCTCAAAGGAACCATGAACACATGCACATTCAGATTATTATATTCCCAGACTGCAGCTGAAATGTTGTGCTGTTGGTGACTGACTGCATGCAGTTGCCCTGATCGATTGCCCGGAGAGCACGTTCAATCATAAGGCAGCTGCAAAGGTTGCCTGGTGGGAGTCAACCTGTCTCCAAACAGTTGCGGTCTGACTGCAGTCACGCTCACACAGATTAATGAAGGTCACAAATAATCTCCACTTTATTTATCAACACAAACTGCTAACATGCTGCTTTCAGTCTGCACGCACCGGCACGATCCGTCCGGTCATTGCTGAGCTCCGGCGTCGTGCTGTCCCGCAGCAGCTACGTCGCTATCTGAGGAGGAGTTTCTGGTTCCAGCCTCTGAGGCTCTGCCTGGACTCTGAATGTGAGTAGTTAATCTGAATTGCTGTGCATGTATACGGCTTCCAGAGTGGATGGTTTCCTCCCAGCTGGAGACGGTCTGATTCTTGTTTTTCACGGTTCCTGAAGTGATTTTCACTGGGTTAGCTAATGCACTCCGAGGCTGCTTAGACTCCTTCGGGGAGGAAACTGTCAGCACAGCCTTTGGTTTTAATTGTCGCTCATGAGCAGCAGCGTCGGCGGCTCTTTTAGTGACTAAATGCGTCGGATCTGGGCCTCCATCCTAAAGCATTTTCTCACTTTTCTCCTGTTCTCATCTGCAGGAATCACTAATATGACTTCTGTTGTTTTCTTTGGGCTGGAAATTACAACCAGAAGCAGCTCAGTGTGTCTCCCCGACTTTATAAACTGTGGGCCATTAGAAATGAGAACAATAGCTCTGAGCACCACCAGACTGTGGCACTGACCTAGAGTCACTAATAAAAGCCTTCACTGGTTACAGTGTGTATTAATCATTTAGGATTTTTAAGACAATGAGAATATTTCATGTTTTTAACAGTATTTGTAGCACACGGTTGAAACACTTGGAGCTCCTTTTAACCTTAATGCTCCGGCCCACTGCCCCTCTGCCTCCTCCAGCTTTTAATGGAACTGTCCATCAGAGGACGACTAACAGGTATTCATTAACCTCAATTGAAGCCAATCATAATAATGCATTTGGTTCATTAATTAGTCTGACTGCAGCATGATGTGTATACATGTGGGGGTCCTATTCATAGCAATTTTTTCTCCATAGATTTGGAACATATTAACTCACCTAATCTCCACAGGTATCAGACGTCCTCCTTTATTACCTGTCACAGTCGTGTGTGACCCAGTAAAACTTTACGCAGTGAAACATGCACGAGTCTTTTTCTGCATAAAAACTGGATACATCATAAATATGATAAAACGTTTCTTCATACAGTGGAGCTTCTGTCTAAACATTTATAACGCACAATAACGCAGTAGTGCATCTACTCACAGTGAAGAGATGAAATCCAGCAAACGTAAGATTCACACTAATATTCTAAACAACCTGACTCCTTCAATCCTGATTTTTCCTGCTTCTCTTTTTCCAAAGTTGCTCTTTTCTTTGTCGCCTCTCCTGTTTCCCACTGGTTAAGTAACATATACGGAAACTTTAGTATATTTAATGAAGCCATGCAATAATTTAAACTCCATATTATTAATATTTTTACAGTTACAGGCCTTTGAAGTACAATTTTTCCTATATTATAAAATGATTCCATGGTGGTACGAGCCTTACCCAGAATGCACTTTTTGAAGTTTCCTCCCGTGAATTATGTCCGGGGTAGCAGTGCGTGCTCGTGCTCCTCTGTGTCACAGACACTAAACTGCTGCAGTAAACTATCGTACATCCATCACACTGATGCTCAACTCCAGCTCAACAGGAACCAGATTTAGCCTTTAGATTGTGAGTCTTGGAGTTGGACTGAAATTGGTTTTATTCCAGTTTTGAACAGAACTTAAATGTGTTTATTAGTCCTGAAGTTTTCATGTGGAGATCTGCTGTGCTTCTGAAGATCTGAGGGTGAGGAAATGCTGGACTTAAGCACCAAATGCTTTCTTCTTCTTCTTTAAGCTGCTCCCTTCACCACAGCAGATCACCTGCCTCCATCTCACCCCATCCCAGCATCCTCCTCTGCATGTCCTCCTTCACTACATCCAGGAATCTTCTTTGAGATCTTCCTCTTTTCCTCCTGCCTGGCAGCTCCATCTTCAACATCCTTTTTCTAATATTTCCACCCTCCCTCCTCTGCACATGTCCAAATCATCTCAGCCTCTCTGACTCTGAGCCGTCCCTCTGATGTTCTCATTTCTAATCCTGTCCATCCTGCTCACTTCCAATGAACATCTTAGCATCTTCAGCTCTGCCACCTCCAGCTCGGCCTCCTGTCTTTGTGTCAGAGCCATCGTCTCCAAACCATCACAGCAGGTCTCAGCACCACCCTGTAAACCCTCCCTTTCACTCCTGCTGCTGTCCTTCGGTCACAGATCACCGCTGACTCTCGTCTCCAGGCTGAGGAGGATAAAATTTTACGGCACTTCATTGAATACCAACAAAACACTAATGTTAAGACTTCAGAATGAAACCAGTGGGTGATGCCATGTTGTTTCCATTTTATACATACAGTCTATGAGTGGACCTGTACAGACCCTCACCCCACAGGACCCCACAGTGCACCCCCACAGACCCACGGACCATCAGGTCAGAGCTGTTGTGACCACACCTGCACGTTATCAGGTGGTTTCCAAGTTGTGGCTGATCTGTGGATGTGTTAAATATAATACCTACAGTGTATTATGTGCTTTAAGTTAACTTTTCCCCTGAATTCCTCTCCCTCATTTAAAGTTTCCTCTTTGACACAGCAGCTGGGTGTGAACGCATCTCTATTCACTGAGCACCTGACACACTGACAAGCAGGCTTATTTTTAGCCGTGAGCGTTCAGAAGCTCCGGTCTGCAGCTGCACTTTCAAACACGACGAGAAACCACAGAGACGCAGTCACGTTACAGTCAGCCCGCTCCCATCAGACAGACGTCTTAATGTTGACTCAGGCTTTAAAGTTCTCGGTAAGCTCTCCTGCCAGCGACACCAGCTCACTCAACCTGTGTGCCGAGTGATGGTGGGAAAGCACCGACAAACAGGAAGCGCGTGACGACGCTTGTTGTTTTGACTGCAGCCATCTCTGCTTTTGTTTCTCGGGGCAGATAAGGACTGAACGCAGGGTGACGCGCCGTCTCCCGTGTCTTTGCCGCTCTGCGTCTCTCACCTTCACATCCACTGGGGGCCCCGAGCCGATGAGCGTGCTCTGGCCCCGCTGCGCCTCGTCAGGAGCCGCTGACTGACGGCTGGCGGTTTAGGCGGCAGGAAATGTGCTTCTTTGTTTGGAGTGAATTAAAAATGAGACGTTCAGACTTCCCAGACATGAGTAATATCATTTCACACAGACAAATCTATATTTAATTATCTTGTTGAATGTGTGAATACCTGCTCAGCGTGTGGTTTGTTTCATTCCTGTTTCAATATCTCTGACTTGTACACAATTCACTCTTAAGTGCTGCAAGGCCCAGAATATTAATTCTAATCAACAGTCACATAACTGAAAGATCATTAACAAGACAAAGCAACCACACACAGAGACGCGTTTGTTAAATGTCGCCTATCAAATGCTTAAAACTGAACTACTAACATCCAAATAAAATCCTCGAATTTCACTCAGCAAATCCGGAGCTCCGCCTTCTTGGACGGTGTGTTAGTCCAATGAAGCCACAGCAGCCATATTATTGGTCAGATAATTGCATTCAAAATGCTCCAAAAGGCTCCAACAGCACAAACACGGTCCAGAGGTCCAGTTAGCTGAGGTGAAGCCTAGCAGACAGCTAGCAGCTGCAGCCGCCTGTGTCGCCATCCACCTGTATGTCAAAGAGGCCACGCCCCTAATAATGCAAAGTATATTTCAACAGGTGAGTTATAAAAATGTTAGCTCTAGAGACCAAAGCAGTTTCTGTATCAGGCTGTAAACATGTTTATTTCTGCTGGAAAGTTTTAACGTGGGAGTCTATGGGGACTGACGGCTGGCGCCTCTGCTGGACGTCAGAGGAACTGCAGTTCTTGACTCGGTGCATCATAGCAGGTGTTTCCCTGTGATCCTTCAGGGTTTTTCACACTAGATCTTTCAGTGACATCTTGTTGCCTCGTCTTCTGCAGGTGTCTAGAAAATATTCAAACACATGTTGGTTATATAAACGGATGGATTTACATTGAATTTGTTTTGACAGCCTTATCAAAATGTGGTCATCGTGTGGGCTTCATTTGAATGGAAATTTTGCTGAAGTTGGTGAAATTAACCGTGCACTCATTTATGCAACAAACAAACAAAGTGCAGAGTTCTTATGTCTGAGTGTGTGGGAGTGCAGAGGGTGGAGATCAGTACAGAGTTGGAATAATAAATGCAATCATCGTAATTATAACTGTATTAATCATTGATCATAATGTAAACTAATGTGCTAAATAAATGAGCCAAAGGTAGGAGAGCAATTGATCATTCAGGGCAGAGGAGGTGGAATTAATCTTCTCTCTCCTTCCTCTTCTTTAGTTTTCACTGAAGAATTTTCCACTCATCTTTTCCTCCTTTCCTGCTTTACGTCCTCTGAAATATCCCTCATGAGTGGATTGTTTTTTCCACTGTAGTGAAACACACCAAACCAAAGCTAACGTTACTCCCAAACCATGAATTTTAGACACTGTTCCACTCATTTCCACCATATTCCAGTCGCTAACCCCGATACTGCAGAATCACCACCTGATGCAGCTCACCTGGACCAGGCAATATAACCTGGTCCAGGTCTTTACTGTTCTCTACTGTTTCCTTCCACCTGACATCAGCCTACTTTACTGCTTTGTGTTTTTGTTAATTCAATAAATTCAAACGACATGATTTTTATGTTTGCCTTAATGCCGCTCTTCTGCGCCTAGCATAGGTATGCTAATGTTAGCTAATATTAGCCAGTTTCATCTATTCAGGGGGAAACTGGTCAGCATCCGCGGGACGTTCAGGTTGAAGGACTTAATAGATTTGGATTTAGGAATTGGTCTGACCCTGAGCTCTTTCTTCTGGCTAATGTTGGATAGCTTATCTATGTTAGCGTGCCTGCTAACATAGATAATGCCGCTTCCCATTTGCCTCGGAGCTGGGAGTGACATCACTCTTGAATTGAAGGCGGTCCAGTAGTAAAGTCAGAAATTCTGACTTTTGTGATGTAGCAAAATTAGCTGGGTTGGCTAACTCTTCCAAAACCCCTGGGTCTAGTAATTTAATTTTCACACCTTTAGCACCGTTTTTTTTTTTTTTAGCTCATGCTAATGTTTTTAGTTCATGTTATGAGCTAACATCAGCAGATTTATGCTGCTAAACTAAGCTAAGTTACAGATCACTGGCTAACTTCACTTGCTAACGTTATTATTAGCAAAATAGGTGGAAGTGCTAGTTAGCTTCAGGGGTTAATGTGATAACATTATGATAACAGTAACAAATACTGATTTTAGTAAATCCTGAAGTGGCACAAATCACAGATGTAGAGGGCCTATATAACATTCACTTTCCACAGCAGCAGCTATTATTAGGTGGTTAGCCAGCTAGCTGTACTTTGCTACGTCTGACATTGGTCACGTCATCACGTCCAAGTAAGCATTGGCGTTCTTACTCAGGCATACAGTGCATACGCTGCCCTCTCAGTTACTGTAAATATACTGCACAAAAATAAAATGACATTCAAAATGTGCCTGAAGCAGCTATTTATGCACACCATCCCATCATACCACGCTGATGTGGTGCATGGTGAGTAATGGACTCTGCACAGAGTACTGCAGTTTTGGAAGCGTGGGACCCGAGGAAGTGTCCTGCAGGCGGTTTTATAGGATTACATTCATGTCATTTTTTACCATCCAGCAGTGTGTGTCTGTGTGCGGCCTGCAACACACTGATGTGAAACTCTTAAGCATACTTTACAAAACCGCACCTAACAGCACCGCTCCCACACCTCCAGCATAATTGCTGTGTCTGCTTTCATAAGACAAATTGTTTTTGTCTCCTTGGATTGCACCAATAAAATGTGTGAGTGTGTGGGGGGGGGGGGTGTTTTTGGACTTTTTTGTCCTGCTGAAAGTCCGTCTTTGCTACAAACTGCAGCGCAACAAGTCATTTTTAATCATTTATGATCCGCGGGAGGCTTCACTATGCCCAAGGAGCCAAAGTGAAGCTGTAAAACAAGCTTGATGAAGCTTTTTTTTAATGAAGTCATAAAATTTAAAGATTGACACGACTTCATGAACGCGCTCTAAGTGTGTGAATGTGAAGTGTGTGTCAGGAGCTGCAAGCCGGGGCTTGCAGAAGAATGAATGATTAATCTGCGCTGCTTTGTGGGTAATTTAGATGTCAGGCTCTCATCCTCTTTGCTAACTGAGCTCAGTGTGAAGAGGCCTCCCCCCTCACCCCTCCCCGGCTGTAATCTGGGCCGGTCAGGCGAGCGGCGTCGCCCCGCTGTATTTCAAAGCGCCTGTGTGGTGATTTATTGAGACCGACCGGGGAGTAACAAGAAGCAGAGCGACCTACAAAGGAGTCGTCACCCCCTCCTTCCACTTCGATACGGCCCAAACGTTAGCTAATAGGAAAACTAATTCCTGTTAGGAGCTATTTTCCTGTGGTTGTTTCACCTCTGGTGATTACACAGAGAAAGCCACGGGGGGTCAAGCTGCTTTCCAGCTTTGATTAGGCAGAAAAAGGGGAAAAAATGCAAAAAGGAAATGAACAAACACCGCACAGCGCCAGCTGAGCATTTGTGTTGGAGTGATATGAAACAATCCGATGATTGCTTCCCATAATATAACAAATTTATTAATAGAAATAATTGCTAACATGTATTTCTGTGTGCAAATGTTCAGCTGAGGCACATGAAACTTGCAATAGTCGGGGACTTCCCATCTGCCCGTCTCGCCTTTGTTGTCGGGTGAAAACTGTTCTCAGCGTCTCACTGACAGTCGAGCGATTGTTATTGGAAGATAAAGAGGCGGTGAGTAAGACAGACAGCCAGCGCTGCCCTCCACAGGCAGACATAACCATTATGCACCTGCAGGTATGCAAGGCAGGCAGGGAAGACACCTGTGTGATGAATTATGTCATCGACTAAACATGTTATCACTGTGATGAGAACGATATGAAAACAGAGCCGTGCAGTAATGGGATTCAGCGCCGGTTTATACATAAACCAAGACATGATCCAACTAATGCGCGAAGAGTACTGCAGTTAGAAATACTGCAGTTAGAAGTACTGCAGAGTATAACCATGCAGACATGCGTGTTTTGTGTTAAAGCTAAGCAGGCGACGAGGAAGACCCAAAGCCTGCAGTTCCCCTAACGTCCACTCGAGGCTCCAGCAGTGAGTCAGTCCCCATACACTCCCATGTTATTTTCACAGCCTGATATAGAAACTACTTTGGTATCCATTATGGCTCCAAAAAAACACCTTAACAGCCGAAACATTAAAGCTTCAGCTCTACAGTCCAGTGTTGTTGGGTTGGAGAACAGAGCCAAATGTAAATTTGTCTCAGTGTGAACTGAATCTTTTGGATATTGTGGTCTTGACTGACAGAGAGGGTTTGGATCTGTCACTACAATGTAAGCTTTGGATTGTATCTCAAATATCCCAAATGTTTGTCAGTGTCAAAAATTAATTTTTCTCCTACCCATACTTCTTTTCAAGAATATGTTATTAGTGTGTGTCACCCTAAAGCCTTAATTAAAGTCTGGTGTGCACACGGACGGCTCAGACAGCGGCTGCAGTGGAGCTTTTCGCTGTTTTTAACACTCGGTCTCACTTCAGCTCTTTGTGTGTTTGAACTTCGCGCTCCTCTGTGGCTGGCTGACGGACCAACAACAACACAAACACGAGTATGTGGTACAACCACAGACCGGCTGTACCACATACTTTGGACTCTTCATCTGCCAACAGACGCTCTCTGCAGGTGGACCCCGTGTGGTCCGCCAACGCACCGCCAATAGAGAACCATGTTGAGCCCGTGAGCGTGCAACACTTGATGGGAGGCAACCTGTCTCCAAACAATCGCGGTCCGACTGCAATCAGTCTCAGACAGGCTGGTGAAGGTGCCAACATGTTGCAATTGATTTGAGTCAGTCTGCAGCGGTAAACACGACTCATCTGCAGCGAGCTTCTCTGCAGTATGGAACTCGACTCTAGCTGCCATCTGCTTTTATTCTGATGATATTCCTAAATAATATAAAGTAAGGTTGCTGACTCATTTTGCCGACTGTCCTGCAGCAGCTACGTCACTATTGGTGGAGGAATTACTGTTTCAAGTCTATGAGGTCCTGGCTGTCCTCCTAATTTGGCTGTGAGTAGTTAATGTGAATTTCTGTTTATGTAGATGGCCGTGAATTTATGATTTTCACAGCTAATTGCTGTATTATCACAAACTGATTGCATGTAATTGCCAACTTGACCCCATTCAGTTGCAGACCGGTACACTGCTGTTTATGTTGCACTGAAGGTGGCACCTGACTGCCCGTGGTCGCGGACCTGGTCCCCGTCTTCGAAGCAGCCATTTCAGCGATGTCATAAGTTGCACAAGGTTGCAGTAATTTTGGTTGCGGTCTCCAGGTGCTGTTTTCCCCGGTGTGACTGCAGCATAGGAACCAACATGAGAAAGTGTTTTGCAGATGAGTGTTTATTTCCCTCAGCTGCTGATATTTGCAAGTGAACTTTGCAAACTGCAAAGCAAACTGACTGCAAACTAATGCAAGACAAATTGTTCTCATAACCCCATTTGTGCACAGCACAGGCCTTTGATGTTAGGATTTACACACACACACACACACACACACACACACACACACACACACACACACACACACACACACACCATCGAATATCTATTGGAATGATTAGCCGTTTTCCTCGGGGCAGCCTGTTATCTGCACTGCTGGGCCACAGCTCCGGCCGTAGAGCCGGAAACGCTCGTCACCTCCCGCCCCGCGAGTCTCTATCTATCCCGGCTCAGAGCTGGTGTGAAAATATTTCACCTGAGAGAGAAAACAAGGCCATTAAAAAAAGGAAAGCATGGGATGGGCCAGAAGAACAATGCTGCTGTGGCCTCGTATGAAAGGGGAGAGAAAATAAGTAGCGCACGCTTCTGAGAAGGCCTGTATTAGCTGAAACTGCAAGAGAGACGGGATAAGGGAGAGTCAGAAAACATGAAGGAGCGATGACACTGAGCGGCCCTGACAGCACAGCGAGAGCAGAATAATATCAGTTCTGCCGGGGAGGGAGGTTATTTCATCTGTCAGACGAGCAGGAGGGAAAAGAGACGGAGACAGGTTGAAGTCTGAGATAAGTGCCATGTTGGACTGAAAGATTTAAGGAGCAGAAAGCAGTGAGCTGGATGACAGTAATACACCAGCATGTGGAATTAAAATACCTGGCATGTGATTACATAGAAAATAATCAAAGATCCACCTAGCACTTTGTTCGATGCGTTGGCGTCAAAATTCCCAGCAATTTAGGGAGGAAATGCCGCAGCCTGTGCTACGAGCAGCTCGTTTGTCAAAGTCACACGCTGACTGACAGGCTTTCCATGAGGATAAACACACGGGTTCCTCTCCGTGATCATTATAAAGCCATCCAGGGAGACCTGGTGACGCTGTGTTATGACATGTGCAGCCTTCTTCCTGCCCCCTGGACGGCGGGAGCGGTGGGAACCTGGAAATTATGACCGGTCAGCACTTCTTTCAGTGGAAAAAGAAACCATTGTTGTGCCAGTCTCTCTGGCACGAGGAGCACGCCGTGCTCAGAAACCTCAGACGTGGTTCCAGGCTGGACTCAGCAGGGAACCATTGTTAGGGCAACATGAGTTAGGCACACTCATCACATGTGTGTGATAGTGTTCAAAATGTGGCTTTGCAAAGTGGGTAGATTGTAGGTAGCAGCTTGTCAGAACAATAATCCACAGAAGGAACTGAGGTCATCGGTAACAGCAGTTAAACACATGTGCAGCCGCCTCCTGAGAACCAGTTTCAGACCATCTGAGGGCAGAAAGTTCATAAAATTACTTTTTTGGTTGGCATTTTTTCTCCACAGCCTTCCAAAGGACTGACTGTTACTGGGTCTTCTGCTCCAAGAAACCAACTGCAGAAAAATGTTCATTTTGAGTCCAAACGGGAAACAAAATTGAAAAAGTAAACCAGGATTAAAGAGGATGAGGGAGCGCGTGTACGTACAACACGGCATTTTAAGGAAGATCAAACATTAAACGTATTTTATTTTCAATATTTGAGAGCGATGGTGTCCAATTTCAGTCTGTTCTGACTGGGTTGGAATGAGGATCTGGGCGGGGCTTTTAGCCGAATGGAGATCTTGGCATTGAAAACCAGAGACTGTGAATCTCAGACTGTTGAACCGCGATGGTGAGCCAGCCCTCGGAGAACTTCCACTGATCAGCTCACATCCCAGAGTTACTGCAACGCGCAGTGGACTTAACCCAAGGACTGATTTCTGGGATGCACGAATCAGTGTGCGCTGGAAATTGTCTTCTATTTCCCATAAACAAGCCGGCAGTTCTAAATTCTCACTGGTCTGAGGTCGATATTAAAGGTCTTCCAGTCATAACCTCGCGAATGCAGACTCTGCTCCTCGCTATCTGTAAATATCTACAGCGCTACAATTTCATCGTGGTTAAGGTTAGAGCGCCACCTGTTGCTTTGACGTGCTGTTGACGGTGCTGCAGATCATTTTGTACGTTTTCATGAGAATGGAGATATTTTTCAAATTGAACTTGGAAAAATCCTCGTTTTCAAAGATACCCGTGTACGTGTGGACGCAGCCTGACAGCGATGAAGATGAAGGAAGGGCTATACGTACACCGAGGCCAGAACTCGGAACTAAAAAGGCTGTGGTACACCTGACCGTGTGGAACCCTCTGCAGGTTTCAGCCTCCGCAGGTTTCAGCCTGCATGAATATTTCAAACTTGCATCCTAAACGAAGCAAACATACAGATTTATTTGAACTGCACCGGATTCCCTCCTCAGCACTACAGCAGTGAAACCTTAATCATGCGCAGCGTTCTCCTCGAGGCCCTGCTCGCTGGATGCACAGCAGAATAAAGTACACAGCATGAACATAGCTCTCAGTGATTATCTACACATCTTCCCTGTGTTCCGTCTCAGAGGATCCCTCCGGCTAAACCTCTCTTTTAAATAAGCGTTCCAGCTTTGTTCCTCTCCAGCTCTCGCCGCCTCTTTCCCCTCACTGCTCTTCCTCTCCCGCTGCACTCACAGACATGTTGGACTCACAGAGAACCTGATGCACCATCAGTCTCCACCTGAAATACAGATGGCTTGCCTACAGGACGTCTGCAGGGTTTTGATAATGATAATAATGACGCTGGACAACAGCCTACGTGTGGCGGAGGCCACCATCCAGACAGCTGGGCTGGCCTGAGTAATCACAGATGCTGATTTCCTTCTCACCCCTCATGAAGCCGTCCTCGATGCACTCGCCATATTTCACTCAACTGCATATTTGACAGTTTTCAGCCAGTTAACAGCAAAAATTGCTGTTTGTTTTATGGACACTGGAGGACTGGTTGTTCCCCCACGCTGTTAAAAGAACCTGCATGTCAGTATGAAGATGACTCTCAACAGACTCCTGCAGCAGGATTAACCACAACCACAACAGCCTGCTTTAAGATGATCTGTTATCTGTATAAAGGGGGCATGCCTGCAGCTAAAGCAGTGAGACCTTTGTGATACAGGTGTGCAAGAATGTCAACAGACTGAAGGGCTGTGGTCTGAAACAAAGAGGTTCTGTTTGGCCTGCTTTCAGGGTGGAAACAGGACGTGCAGCGTCCACCAGACATGTGGTTTTCTCAGCTTTCTGATCCATTTTAACCAGTTTGGAACATTCACTCTAATTTGGTGATTATGAGCAACGTAACACATTGATTTGGAAGACATCAAAGTATTTACAGGGAATAAACCCACAAAGTTACATGAAGTCAGTCACACAGAAGCTGCAGATACCAAAATATGATCTGCCCCCCTTTCACGTTGAAATGCACCCTCCATGATACCAACGTCTTCTGCTTTTCTCACACTTCTGCTTTTTTGGATCCATAAAAACCCAGTAAGAAACTAACATGCACAGTTTCAGCTTAAATTCGAGGGGTTTAACACAAGTGTTGCACCAACTGTTGAAGAATTAAAGACATATTGTCCAAAAACTTACAGCCTAACTGTGTTCCTGTTGTTTTAGGGGAAGATCCTGCACGTATCCCACAGGATGACGTCCACCCTGTCCGGACGCGTCACCCACTGAAGAGTTCGAGGGTTATAAAAGAAAAAGTGCAACAAAGGAGGCCTTGAAGTGATGCAGCAAGAATGGAAACATTTGGCGTTAAACGCTCCTCCTGTATTTGTGAAATGTGCTTTTGGTAAAACGTTAAAAAATAAGAACTTTTTGTTTGTTTGGACCTTTTTGATCAAATGAAGCCTTTAATGACGTGAGGATCGTGCAGTGAACAGATTCACTTCATGTACCTGCGAGCAGAATGAAAGAGCGTGCACAGGTTCAGGTTCCTTCCTCCTGACATCTGATGGCTGCTGACTGTAAACAAGTTCAAATCAGACTGAGAGCTGCTGGATGTCGAACACTTGCTGACACTCTTCCCTCCATTCACTGCTTTAGCAGGTCATTGTTCTCTGCTGCCTTTGACTCACACTCTGGCAGCGACTTCAACAATACCAAGTGACAGTGTTGCCCACATTTCCCTGTTCCCAGCAGCACCTGAGCGGAGCCGCAGAAGGCCTGAATCGAAAACCAACCGTTCTGTTTACAGGCCCCGTGTGACGGCGCCCGGCGCAGAACAATGGCGTGTATTGTGGCGCAGCACAATGCTTCTTTAATGTGCTTTGACAAGGCGCGAGTGGTACAAACGATAGGAAAGCATCTGGTATGTCACTGAGATTATTAATGACAGAGCTGTGTAATTGTTTTATTCCCACGCTCTGTCTGTTGTGATGTGTGCTTACCTGCGTTCTGCAGGTTTACCAAACAGCCCGAGCAGATCGCGGGTCAGAGGTGTGTGAGAGCCGTCTCAGAGCAGACGAGCCGGAGCTTACGCCTAATTCCAGCCGGTATTAAAAGATATTAGTCTGTCACATTTCACACCGGCGCGTCTCACTCTACGTCATTGTTTCTGCTCCTCCAGGTACACAACTGAAGAATATGTGATGTGTTCACATAAACAGACCACCCACAGCGCACGCAGCTTGCTGGTTATCTTCGGCTCACATGCACCGAGTAAACAGGAAAACAGCAGATGGGCTACTTGCTGGTGTTGATTGATATTCTGCAGACAGAACCTGACTCAGCAGACCAGAACTGAAAAGCACTTGTCAGTGCTGTAACCTGTGTGTCATCTGTTTCAACAGGCACAAAGTGTGGTGCAACACCAAGTCTGTGGTAGAGCCAGCGACTATATGTGACAGATGGATGCCGGGCGCTGCGTCTTCAAGCCTCAGCATTAACGTTTTGTCACTGAGAGCAGCCGTATCATAACAGGTCGAACTTTAACCCTTAGTACAGTTTAAACTGGTGAGCTGGAGAACTAAACAGCTTTTTGTAGCATGCTGTCATCTTTCAGCCGCTCCTTTTAGGGGTCATCACAGCTGCCTCCATCTAAGCTTATCACTAGCATGCTCGTTTGTCACGCCAACCCTCCGCCTTCAATACAGCCACGCCTCTGTCTTTAGCTAACAGTAGCACAGTTTCCATCAACACCCCGCTGGTCACCGGCACCGGTGGCCGGGCGTCGAGCGGTCCAGTATTGAAATGTTAAAAATGGGTTAAACGTGTTTGTTTCTGCTGCTGGACCTCTGCTGGGCATTAGAGGAACTGCAGGTTTTGGCTTAACTTGTGGAGGACCCCTCGGTGTGAGTAGAGGGCGTATTTTAACCCAAAGCACCATGTGTTCCAGTTTACCAACAAGCTCTGCTTCCTCTCATTTCCTGTCATATATCTCCTGTTCCAGGTTTGGATGTTAAAAAATGATCAAAGTTTCTAATAATGAGGCGTGTGTATGTATAAGTAATCCCTGTGAGCCAAGAGCTCAGGCTAAACACTCACTTTCACACAGGTTTTTCTACTCTTGGATCTGTGTGATGTCATACAGAGGGGATATCCCTAATATGGCTAAAAGCTCAAAGGGGGAGGAGCTAAAACAGAAAGTTTCAGACAGCGGATGAAGTGAAGCCCAGTATGAGATAAAGAAGGATTATTTTGAAGTGTGAATCATGCAAAGCTGATCTAGTGCAGTCCAAAGATGAGACACGCGGAGCTGGAGCTCTGCAGGTCGTCTGTGTTTGCCGGTTACAGAGCTCATTGCTAACATGGCTAACAGCCTCCCAGTGAAAAACACACCAAACTGAAACCTGAAGATTTGTTTAACAGGAGCCTTGAAACACAAAAGCTGTATATAAATATGGAAGCAGTGTGCTGAAAGAGCGCGTAATCCCTGCTGGTGAGCTGTCTGACGGCTCTTTGTGCTTCTAAAGTCCCTCGTGTCTCTGAAGTTGAAATGCCTGCATTTCTCTTTTTGAAGTCCAGCTCGAGGAGTGCATGAGAGATCTGATTTTCATGGCCACTCTGAGGTGGAGCGAGGTGCACTGTTGAACTCCAGCCGAGGGAAAAACTCAGAGAGCGGGGAGGTCAGACAGGAGGTTTTCAGGGGTGCTGATAATTATTTTAGAAAGAAGAAATGAAGTTAGTAGCTCAGGCTAAATAACAAAAGCATGCACACACAGAGAAAAAAAATATATTTTACCTCTGATTTTACCAGAGCGACGCTGGAGCAATGCAGTGAAGTGGAAACAGAGAAATAAGGCGAGAGGCTGAACTTCACATGCAGCACGACTCTCCGAGGCTGTTATTCAGGTGTGTAGGAATGCCATTTCAAGGAGTTGCATTTAGATTGTGATGTGTGGACTTACAGGCTCTGAAGAAAGTGTAACTGCAGCTTTAAACGTGGCTGATTTTGCAGGAGAACTCGTCTGTGTTAGCAAGATAAACCTGCTGATTTTGGTTTGATGAATATAAAACCTAAAGCGCTTTTATCCTGTTTAGTGCACCTTTCTCTGTGCATTTATATTCCATTACCCCATGTCATTAACTTTAGTCTTTTGTGTTCTCTTTGTTGTTGTTGGCTCCGCTTTTTGGTCAGTTGGGGAATATTAATTTTTCCCGGGCGACCGGTGCTTGCCAGGCGGGTGCCCACTGGTGTCAAGGCCCCTGTGACTGGGCCCTAAGCTTGGTTAGCCACCTGCATCCATAGACTGCAGGAAAGCATCCCACAGACAGCGACATCTGCTAATTAGCTCTAAGTAACAAATGAGAGCCTCGAATTTCACTCTGCAAACCTGGAGCTCCGCCTTCTTGGACGGTCTGTTAGTGCAATGACGTGCACAGCAGCCATATTATTGGTCACATAATTGCTCCAAAAGCCTCCAACAGCACGAATTATCCACAGAGCCCAAAGCAGTTCGTGCATCAGGCTGTAAACGTGTTTATTTCTGCTGGAAAGTTTGAACATGGGAGTCTATGGGGACTGACTCACTGCTGGCGCCCCTGCTGGACTGCAGAGGAACTGCAGCTATTGGTGCATTTTTCTTTTTTCATCCCCTCGGGTTGCTGCAAACTGTAGTTAACAGATTTATTACTGCTTAAAGTAACTATAGATGGAACTGCGTCAGACTACTTTCTCCTCCCACCTCCCACCGCCCCGAACACCATCTGTCAGCTCTGGAACGGCTCGAAGTCCAGCTCATGGTTTCGGCATCCTTCTGTGTGCGTTGGGTAAATCTCAGTAAAACTGTCAGCGAGCGTGGCAACTTGTTAAGCGGTTACACACACTGTTTTCTGTTCGGCTAAATACAGTCAACAAAGCAGCTCTTCATCTCGCTGCCAAGAGATTGCTATCATGTTTGCAAGATATGTATTTTTTTATAGCAGTGCCAGAGATAAGACAGGAAATGGGGGAAAAGTCAGAGGGGACATGAAATATATTCAAACTGCAGCTCCGTGTTCACAGGGGGGCCTTCCAAGTGTATTTACAGGTGGAAGAGAGAAAACTCATTAAAAAAAACAAAACAATAACCTGACGCTCTGTTTGTTCCCCCACCGTAGTAATTACGACAGAACCGTGGCGAGTATAGGGAGGAGGTGGGGGTGGATGGAGAACCAAAACACTGGGCTTTAACCCAGGAAGCCACTGTTTATTTCTCATGTCACATTTTTCATTTTGGATTATTTGTTTGTTTATTTTCAGGGAGGGAAGCGGGAACGCTGCGATTATCATCCCGTTTGACTTCAGACATAAACACGCTTTATTATCTCAGTCATGACAGCGAAGATGCTTCTAACGATGAGGGAACTAAAAACACAACAAGAGATGATCACGAAATCAAACCAGGAACTACAAACACGACAGTGACGCTTCGAATGATAATGAAATCAAAACACAACACCGAGCGCGGGGGGCCATGACACATTCAGAGGGCCGAGACAATGAAAGGCTTTTGGGACTCTGCAGTGAGATCAGATAAACATCCTGACGCGAGTCAGAGTGCGTTTGAAAGTAAAACAAATGTTCAGGTGTGGCTAGAAGGAAGTTAATGTCTCTGTGTATGAAGACGCAGCCTTTGGGTTCATTTTCTGATACACAAAACACAAAGAGACGCTGGTGGAGATAAAATCTCTAAATAATCGTTTAGAGATATAATCGCTCTGACTCACACATCCACATTCGGAGTTAGGGTTTGGGGTCGTCACCGATGATGTCACACGGGCCTGGAGACAAATGTGTGTTCCCCGACCTGCCGGTGAGCGGTCGCTGGAGGTTTCTGGTAGCAGCGAGAGTGAAATGGGTTGCAAAGAGGTAAACGGTCTCCTTATGACTGCTTTGGTCGCTAGCAGGTCGTTGCAGTCGCCCGCAGTTTGCACTGCAGATGCCGACTTGGCTGCAAACGACTCGCTGAGACTGAAAACTGTTAATGGAAACTTTTACTTTGAAGGTGAATGTTACCTGTTTCCGGCTTGTTTCGTTACGGCTCGGAGAGAAAACTGACTGTCGGCACCAAAAACCTCCTGATGCTTGGGCCCGAGCACGAGGAGGCAGCACCCTCTTTGCAGCTGATTTCACCCAGCATCAGCCAGCAACCATCACAGAACACACACACACACACGCCCGCTGTTCCCAGGGGTACTGAGGGCTCCTGACTCGTCTCCAGGCCTGCGTGAATCGATTTCACAGTGACTGCCAGCAACCACTCGCAACCCGTGGGACAATACACAAATTTCCCTCAGAGCGCTCAGAGCCACAGGTTGCTAATCGGTCTCTGGGCCTGTGCGACTGAGGTCTCAGAGGTCAGAAGGTTAATTCCTTTAATGAAGTCCAAAGGTTCTGTAGGAGCTTGAGTGCTCGAGGACTCGTATCTAAATGCATTTTATTAACGGTGTCCTTTGGGAAGTACTGTAGCTTCTTTACCCAGTGAATTTCTCCCAGTTCTTTCTGCTTCTGCCCCCGAGTGTCTCTTTTTTCCAAACACTGCGACTCCGGCCAGTCTATTTTCCTTAAAGTGATTTTAGGGGGAAGATTGCTGCTGCTATTTGCGGGACAGCTGTCTAGTTGGGCTCCGGCAGTGAGGGCTTGATGAAATAAAGTGGTCCTGCTCAGCCCATCGTTCTGTATGGGCAGTGACAACCAGCCCCGATTCATCAGAAAATAAGCAACAATCCCTACGTGACATGCCAATTTCACACCCTGCAGAGGTTTTTCTTCAGACGGATCTCGCTGCTGAGCAAATGCAGTGTCGCTGCGCTCGTTGTGGAGGTGACGGGAGACGGAGCGATCATCAGACACTCACTCCAGCGGCCTGTCTGTCTGTTAGCCTGCTGGCTCACCTCCATCATGTTGCATGCCTGGCTACCATTTCCTGCAGCAAATAAGCACCCAAACACCACCAGTGACTCTCCTCCTCCTCCTCCCACCACACACACACACACACACACACACACACCGCTCCGCCACAATGCCTGCCAGGAGGACTTTTTTCTTCTTCTGTGATGTATGCCGTCACTCCACCCTGTTATTACCCTGACTGTAATAGGCACCTCTGTTCCCAATCAAGTTTTTACTTTCTGGTGGAGAAAGAAAACTGTTTTGCAGCAGACACATTTTATGCCTCGCACACACGCCGTCTGCCGGTGTCATCTACTTTGGCTGCGGGCCTAGCTCGCCCAGATTGTTCACGCAGCACTTTTAGCGCTCATGAAGGCTCTCAGCGTTGCCAGAACGCTGTCAGAACATTCAAAGGGAGGCCCCGCGTTGTTTATTGTCTGCTTCGGGATGGATGGTAGGTGGTCTGTGTATCTGTCTGAGCTCAATCTCCTCATCTTCTCCAAAGCACAATGAGCACTCCAAAGCGCGCACAGAAGCAGGCTGATAAGAGACGGGCAAAAGGGGAAGCACAACAAATACAACCGAATGCGCATTGTTCTACAATCTTCTTTCCAGCACGGCTCCCTCGATGAATTACGTGCCTCAGTCCTGCTTTTCAGCTCCCTCCCGCTGCCATCCTCAGCCCCTCTCAAGGTGTTAGATGTTGTTTACAAAAATCTTTCCATTTTTTCTGCGACTGTGAGATGATGCCGCTTGACAATGCGCTCACAAATGAAAAACAGAGCAGGCTGAGGTAATCACCGGGGATGGGGAGGAAATGGGAGCCGAGTCACCCTGCAATTGTCTATCAGTTTTCTCTCTCTGTTATCTTTGTCACTCCGGCTCACTCGGAGACGCGCTCACCCACGCCGCCGCACACCTAAAACACTCATAATCTGTTTTTCTTCCACTCCAAACTTCATACGCTGCAGATTGCTGACCTCCTGGAGCGGCTGAAGACTTTCATTTACATCCACTCTTCCAGCTGCGCTCGCTTCGTTTCCACTCGGTCAAACAGCGTTTTTAACGTGCAGCTGAAAGCAGAGAGGTGTGGGAGAAAGAGGGCAGGGGAGCCAAACCACAACTTTCAGGGCTGGAAAATGAAGCCATCGTGGAAATACGAAAGGCTGCCGTTCCTCTGGTGTCCAGCAGAGGCGCCACAGTGAGTCAGTCCGCATAGACTCCCATGTTAAAACATGTTTACAGCTGATACACAAACTGCTTTGGTCTCTGTGGCTAATTTCCCCTTCATAGCAGCTGTGAGAGTATTTATAACTCATTGTGCGCTCAAGTACTGACAGACTGTGCTCCAGTTTGTTAACCAAACTAATTTGTTGTTAAGGAGGATAACTTAGTACTCCATCCCCTCGTCTAAAGATTGTGGCTCCAAAGATCAGCGTTGAGGCTCCAAGTATGGAGTCTAAAATTTAACTGAACTGAATTTTAGAGGCTCTTTATATTGTAAAGACCCTACAATAATACAGAGCAAACAGTCAAACGACCCCCTGTGAGCAGCACTTGGTGACAGTGGGAAGGAAAAACTCCCTTTTAACAGGAAGAAACCTCCAGCA
>JAVDPK010002716.1:4353-21792 GCA_034780415.1 Cichlasoma orientale | reverse complement strand
TAAAACTTGAGTGTTTGTATATTATTGCTTATTTATGTGATTTTATGTGTTAACACTACACTATATACAGTAGATGGTTTTTGCTTTAAAAACTAGAGCAGACCTTTTAAATGTATTTTGTCCATATGCAACTTGAGTGGCATTTATTAAGCATGGAGCAGTTTGCAAAGTGTGAGTTAACGGGACATTTTTGGTTGTTGTGCTTTGTGCGCTGCAGGTGTTGGTGTTTGATTTTGGCAGTGAGGTGTATGTGTGGCACGGTAAAGAGGTGACTCTGGCCCAAAGGAAGGTGGCCTTCCAGCTCGCGAAACACCTGTGGAATGGGACTTTTGACTACACTTGCTGTGATGTCAACCCTCTGGACCCCGGAGGCTGCAACAAACTCATACCAAGGTGAGAATACACACATTTATTTCACAGTGTTGTTTTCCCTTCTGGCCTTGATGTAACAAAAAATAACTTTGTTTTCCAAAAATATCAACTATATGTTATAGTTTTTAAAAGCGGTTTGATTTTATGAGTTTTAACTTCCTCTTCCTCTTTGTTTGCCGCATTCCTCCCCACAGGAAGGGCCAGGGCCGGCCTGACTGGGCAATATTCGGCAGGCTGACAGAGCACAATGAGACAATCTTATTCAAGGAGAAGTTCGTGGATTGGACTGAAGCAAAGTCCCCAACACCAAAGGAAAGCAGCGAGCTTGTACCTGAGCAGAAGGTGCGAATCAAGATTTTGTTTTATGGGAATAAATAGCTTAATTCCGCATATTATTCACATCAGAGAGGCTTCATATATCTTTTGTATCTCCCCATCTGTTTATTTGTTGAGCTGCCTCAGTCAGTCTCAGTTCATGCTGCCAGGAACAATTTGTTACACACTGGGACCAAGAATTAGAGAGCATATGCCTTTGGTTAGATGCTGTATGAAGCATTAGTGCATCAAAGTGCCTTATTTTGCCTGTTGGCTCAGTTTTCATGATTACATCTTAACATTTAATTTGATTCTAAATCCTGTCTGTAATCTCTCTCCCAGGAGGCTCCAAGGCGAGAGTGCCGGCCTTACGACGCCACCCTAATGCTGCCTGTCCTGCAGTCATCAGTTTCCATGATTTTGGATGGGGTGAATGTTGGGCGTGGCCATGGCCCAGTGGAAACAGAGGACTCCATGAGGACTCAAGAGATCAGCACGGTTTCTGTGGACGTTTGGCACATCCTGGAGTTTGATTACAGCCGTCTCCCACGCCAGAGCATCGGCCAATTCCACGAGGGGGACGCCTATGTGGTCAAGTGGAAGTATGTGGTCAGCACCTCAGGTTAGTCTCTGCAGAGCAAGTCATACAGTGACATGGTAAAAATTATTTACTTAACATTTTGCATTTGTTCTGGTGCAGTTTTCCACTGCAAAAAAACAAACAAACAAACAAAAAACAGTGTACAACAGCAGTGAAAAGAGTAGTTTGTTGATTTTTCTGTGTACTGTATTTCTGTATGTGTGTCCCAGTTGGTCGTAGGCAGAACCCAGAGGCAAGGAGTAGCGGGCCAGGGAAGGAGAAATGCTGCTACTTCTTCTGGCAGGGGCGACACTCCACCGTCAGCGAGAAGGGGACATCAGCACTGATGACAGTGGAGCTGGACGAGGAGAGAGGGGCACAGGTACAAGAGACAATGCTCATTAACAGTCTTTACAAACATAGTGAGTATCTACTGAGTAAGAAGTGCTCAGATATGGATACGGGCAGCTCTGCACTGAAGGATGAAACATATTAAGAGATGTTACTGATGTAGCGCACTAGCTGTCTTCCATTTAATCGTGTGTCACAGGGGAGGTTGGATTGGTTTATAATACCAGTTTCTCACAATAGTGTCTTTGCAACTTGCACACAAACCGATGGATGAACAAACTGCGCATATGTTTGTAATCTCGCCTTTAACAAAGTATTTTTTCATTTAAATTAGTAGAATATTTCATTCTCTATGATCAGTATCTGCCTCAGAAATTCCCACCTGACTTTGACTCCCGTGTGTTACAGGTGCAGGTGCAGCAAGGAAAGGAGCCGCCATGTTTCCTGCAGTGCTTCAGTGGAGGAATGATCGTCCACGCCGGCAAGAGGGAGGAAGAGGAGGAGAACACTCAGAGTAAATATTTTTTCATTCCTGTGTTTTATCATATTTAATTTTATTCGTTACAATTCCAGATTTCCACTTGAAGTCCCTGACATTTTTCTAAACGAGGCACAGTCACTCCTCAAAGCCTTGATGATTACGATTGTCAGATGCATTTGAAGCATGTCTTTACACATGGCTTTACCGTATACCAAAAACAAACAAAAAAAGCCAAATTATTTTTTAAAAATCTGCAAAATCTTTCCATGTTACAACCTTTGTACAGCCATTTAATTGACAAATCTTATAACATCATTATAACATAGCTTTTAAATAAAATCATTTAAATTGAATTTTGCTTTTTTTTGAAGAACTGGTGTAGTAAAGGAAATAAATAGTTGCTGTAATATGATCTATGCCGGTGTGCTTCCTCCCACTCACGCTCACCTACTCGTCTCGATCCAGGTGAGTGGCGTCTGTACTGTGTGCGCGGCGAAGTGCCGGTGGAGGGACACCTGCTGGAGGTGGCTTGTCACTGCAGCAGCCTTCGCTCTAGAGCCTCCATGATCCTGCTCAACATCAACAAAGCCATCATCTACCTGTGGCACGGCTGCAAGACGCAGCTGCACACTCGCAGCGTTGGAAACACGGCCGCACTTAAGATCAAGGAGCAGTGAGTGTTTATAAGGACAGAGCAAAGGCTAGAGTTTATTCTTCTCTGTGTATTGAATTGAGTTTCCCTCTTTTGCTACTTTCAGGTGTCCTCTAGAAGCAGGCCTCCACAGCAGCAGCAAAGTGACCATCCATGAGTGCGATGAGGGAGTGGAGCCTCCGGGCTTTTGGGAGGCTCTGGGAAGAAAAGACAGGAAGGCTTATGACTGCATGCTGCAGGGTACAGGAGACACTGCTTATTCTTAATTTCGTAACTCTCGTTTGAAATTTGTTTGAAGATTACTGTTGCTATAACACCACCATCATTTCCTGTTATCCCTGTTCCTGCCATTGCCCTTCTGCTGCAGCAGTAACTGATTCATGTGTAGCTGATATTATTTTTATTAAAGATAAAACTATCGAATTCAGCATACATTATTATCATAGATGCTTTAAAAAAAACACAGCTTCAGTCAGTCATTTAAAATAGAGTGGATAAATATATAATCTGAAAGTCAATATTCCTCAAACATTTGAGAGTGACTCTCATGCCCAACAAGTCAAACTGAGTCAAAAAATCTTTTGAGCATGAAGCTGTTTCTTCAGTTTTTAGTTGTTAATGTGTGTGTGCATGTGCCTTAGTAAGACAGATCTAGGGGCACCGATGGCCTTACATCAGAAACAGCTAGTGCAAGTGTTTTTGACAGAAAGTGGAGGGCTTGTGCTAAAATTAAGTCATGTATGTCAAATTTTAACTTTTGAAAAGCCTTTAGCATGGCTTAATAACCATTCAGTTCAATTCAGTTTTATTTATATAGCACCAAATCACAACATGTGTCACCTCAAGCTGCTTTATATTGTAGGGTAAAGACCCTTCAGTAAAAGATACTCAAAGTCTTCCTTGATTGTTTATCAGAAATATAAAAATGAAATTAGAAATCATAACAAAACAGAAGTTTAGTGGGATTTTTATGATTAAAAAAATATTATTAATCATCATGGGGTGCAGTCCAAAGCTCTCCACACCTACACTGGGTGTTTGGTTTTCATCTGATGAAGGGTGATGTATCTTGTTTGTCATCAGATCCAGGTAAATTCAACTTCACCCCACGGCTCTTCCAGCTGAACAGCACATCTGGAGAGTTTGTAGCGAATGAGTTTTTCCACCCGTCCAGAGCTCCATACCTGGTCAGCTCGCTGCCCTTTCTGCAGGAAGACCTGTACAATGCACCACAACCCGGTGAGGCCGGGACACAAACATTGTTGGGGGGGGTTACATTCTTTTAGTTCAGGCTTGTACCCATCCTTGCTGCATGAGCTTTGAGTGAGGAAACACACGCATATCATATGCAAAAGTGTTTTCTCAAGACATTCAATTCACCTTATTTACGAATGTGAGTGGAAACTAACTTTTTGACCAAAAGCTAGTTATTGTTCCTGCCCTCACCAGAGACTTTATTAGCCTGTTCAACCGATTGGTAATGCAAATATCTATTCAGCCAATTGCATGGCAGCAACTCAATCCATTTAGGCATGTAGACATGGTCAAGATGACCTGCTGAAGTTCAAACCAAGCATTGAGCTGATAGGAAGGCAACAGTTAACTCAGATGACTACTCGTTACAACCTAGCAATGCAGAAGTGCATCTTTGAATGCACAAGTTCAAGTTGAACTTTGAAGCAGATGGGATACAGCAGCAGAAGACCACACTGGGTAGCACTCCTGTCAGCTAAGAACAGGGAACCCAGGCTACAATTCACACATATATTTGCATCATGGATGTGCAGCTGACAAATCTGCAGCAACTTTGTGATCCTATCTCGTCAATATGCACCAAAATCTCTGAGGAATGTTTACAGCACCTTGTTGAATTTATGCTTTGAAGAATTAAAGCAGTTCTGAAGGCAACCCAGGACTAGCTTGGTGTACCTAATAAACTGTCCAATGAGTGTGTATGAGAAAACACATTTGCCTAGAGGTGGAACAGGTAGTGAAGCTGTCCCCAAAGAGCACGTCTGCTTAAGCAAAAAAGCATTAGTAAATTATAGTGTATTAAATGAAAAATGTGCATTTACTTGTGTAAAAAAGCCACATTTATCATTTGCTCGTTTGCATGGAACAAGGCTGCTCTAAATTTGTTCAATAGGACTTTTGTTTGTTTGTTTTGGGTCGATCCTGGATCTGTGTGTCATTCGTTTGTGTGCACAGTTTAAGAACAGATTTGTGAGAAGACACTGTTTGTGAATGAAGACCAATATTTTTATTGACTGCTGGGTGGTAAAATGAGCAGCTGAGCTGTTATGAAAACAGTTTTATTGTAATTATGCTGAATTATTTGTCGACAAATACATCTATAAATAGTACCAGGAGCTCTAACGTTGTCAAGAGTATTCATAGTATATATTTGATATATATGATTTTTATATATATATATATATATATTTTTTTTTTTAATTTATTTCTGCGTCATTTTAGCTACAAGGTTGTTGTGCTTTTCTAATTTTCATTTAGTGTGTTTTGTGTTCTTTGGACAAAATATACAGCCAGACAGTAGAGACATTTTTTAGCCTGAGCCTGTAAAATACATCAATCTCTGGTCTTTAATAGATTATTTAGGAATCTACATCAATTAGATCAGTTGTATCAGTCCAAGATTGTGCCTGAGCGAATATAAATATATCACCATCCTCACAGTTCTTCCTCACATCCTCACTAAGACAAGAGGAAGAGTTGCTGGCAATGAAAGCATTTTTGAAAGCGATCGTATCTATTCTTAGTTCCATTTTTATCTTCACTCTGACGCTCACAGAGACTGAGAGGATCATTTGGGGCTACAAATCCAGTACATACAGTCTGCAGATTACACATACATATTTCTTACTGTACCTTATATCTCTGGCACAGCTTTGTTCCTGGTGGATAACTTCCATGAGGTTTACCTGTGGCAGGGCTGGTGGCCTCAGGACAGTGAGAGGACTGGCTCTGCTCATATCCGCTGGGATGCAGACAGGAAGTGTGCGATGGAGACTGTGCTGCAGTACTGCAAACGTGAGGAAAACCACAGTTTCTCTGTAAAATATGTTTACTTAACAACCCAAATGGCACTGTGTATTATGTTCCTTAAAACAAGCTTCTTGTTACTGTGTATTATGTTCCCATTGCCATTTTGCATGTGTGAAAATGTCTATCACTAGGTTCATGAGAACTGGAGGATTAAAACAATTAAAAGAATGTAAAATTGCACTTTTCCTTTTAATCAAGCCTTATAAAATTAAATGGCATTGTTTGGATTTTTTGTTTGCAATTAATTCTCTTAAATTCAGGTCATAACTATCGTGCTGATTTTCTCCCGCAGAGAAGAATGAGAAGAAGCCTCAGAAGTCATACCTGATCCACGCTGGTCTGGAGCCACTCACCTTCACCAACATGTTTCCCAGCTGGGAGCACAGAGAGGATGTGGCTGAGATCACAGAGAAAGTGAGCAATATACATGGGTTACATTGTGGAGTGGAAATATAGGAATGATATCAATGAGGCTATATCACTGGTATTTTTACTCTTGGACTTCACTGGAGTGGCTTTTAGTGGTCCAAAGTAATTCATATTTGTTTTGTACTGGGCCCTGGTGCAGCCTCTCAGTTCAGTTTCATGTCCAAAACAGGCTCTTCTAACTCCCTTCATCCCTTTTTCCTTGCACACTTATACAAAGCGGTTCCAAACATTATTACAAAGGAGTCTGTGATGCATGCTCTGTTCTGGCTGCAGGAGGCGGAGGTGTGTAATCAGATCATCCTGGTGGAGGACGTGTTGGCGCGGCTCTGTCAGAACACTTTCCCTCTGGCTCAGCTGCAGGCCCGGCCACTGCCAGAGGGAGTCGACCCTCTCCGCCTGGAGATCTACCTGTCGGACCAGGACTTTGAGGTCAGTAATAAAAAAACTACTTTACTTTGGTTTTAAGTTTTGGTTGGCACTTTTTGTTGGCACTATAAAAATAATCAACATGTTTTTTTCCTTTACCAGACTTTTTCTCACTTTAAGATCTTACTGAAAAGCTAACTCAGTGTTCACATTACTTACCCGTGACTTCACTCTTAGTATTGCTTATTATGAATTATATGAAAGTAGAAGTGTAACACCTATGCTAGCAACTTTGTGACTGGAGGACGGAGACTTTTTATCTCAAGTTAAAGGTTTCAGTCAGTGATCTTTCGATATCTTTGAAAGGGGGAAAAATGAAACTAAGCAAACAAAGGAAAAAGTTGCGTGACTATAAAAAGCAAAAGCGCTTTGTTTATTTTCCCTGGAAGTTTCCCGATCATTTACATGTGTGCTTTTGCAATTTCATCATTAGCCTCAGACTTCTTTATCAAACTGACCTGACTTTCATGTTGAGGATGCTGAGTGTTGATAAGAGCTGGATTTTGGCCAAACAACATTCTTCAATGAAAGAGTCGTGGTGATGCACGAGGTTATGGATGCGACCTTGTGGATTTTTTTTTTACATTCACTTGGCTGTGCACCATGAAAATTCATCTCCAGCACCAAGATCAGATTGGCAGTGCAGAGTTGTGGTGTAATGTTCCGAGGCCTCTGTGGGAGGGCATTCAGTGCAAAAAGCATGTGAGCCCACTCACAGCCCATTGAAAAGATGTTTTCTGGCATTGTAGTCCTCACTCACCAACTGGCCCACTTGCCAGTTTTGCCTCTTTTGCAACTTTGTCCTTTTCCAACATTTTGATATAATGAAGCAGACTCAGCACATAGTGCAGACACACACGTGTGAGTGGACAGATTGAGGCTTCCAGGAAGCAATGAAAAAACAGCAGCCATGTTGGAAGTGGTGCGCAGGTGCACGAACAGATGATACTGAAGGAGAGGTCAGAGGTCAAATTTAGATCAGGTGCATATATATATATATATTACTTTTGTCATCACATTGAGGTGAACTTTGAAGCAAAAATAGCCTGCATGATCCACATCAGTGATTTGAGCAGTTATGAAGCGAGGACAACAATGATGGAAAACAGTATTGTACACACTAACCAACCCTCAGTCATTAAAATTCATCTAACTCTCCCTTTACAGACCAGTTTGTAGGTGGATTCAGGTAAGAGATACTCGTGTGATTCATCCGCACTCGTGGATCTGTCCTTCTTTCAACGCACGTCAGCACTGTGTTTTTCTTCTTTATACTGAAAAAAAAAAATCACTCCTGTCTCTTAAGTGTGGTGCTGGTCGAGGAGGAAAGGTTGAGCTTGGCTGCACAATTATGTCTGAGAAGATCACTCAGAAACACCATTACACTGTTAGACAGTCCTTTATATAAGCTGCAGTCACAAAGGACTTAGCACTTCAACTCCTTCACATAGTAGAAAACTAATATAAAATGACACATGATCCAAATTTAGCTTCCATCTCTGCAGGGGGAAAAGATGAAAAGTTACAGCTGACCACTTGAATCAGTCAGAGAATTCAGCATTTGATTGCTATAAATTGTGTGTGTTTTTATACGCCAACTTATTTTTTGACTTTTTTTTTTGTACTCTAATATGATTTGCAGATTTTGTGTCATTTTTGTTATCAAATAAATACTAAATTTATTTTACTGTTACAGTTTATTTATATACAGGTCCTTAAAAGTCTTAGAGTCAGTTGAGGTGGGTCGTAAATGGTTTTTTTTAGTCAAGTCACCATGAGCATTTGCAGGACACAATTCAGCTATTTTTGGCCCCCTACACATTTAGATTATGTATTTAGATTATGCATTGCAACAGCATCAGCCATGCCTTATTCAAGGCTCATTCAAACTGTGTCTGATAAGACATATTAACTACCTTTAACTCATATCTAAACATCTTAAAAACATAAAAATTCCCAATTCTTAGACTCACATAATACTGGTAAAAACTCTAAAGATGTTTGTGTGGTTTTTCTCCAGGTACTTCAGTTTCCTCCCACAGTCCAAAGACATGCAGTTACTGGGGTTAGGTTAATTGGTGATTCTAAATTGCCCACAGGTGTGACTGTTGACTGTCTCTCTTTGGCGACCTGTCCATGGTGTACCCTGCCTCTCGCCCTATATCAGCTGGGAGAGGCTTTTTAATTTGTGCAGCAGCAGTTTATCTCTCCGACCACACCGCACTCCTTCCACACTTCTCTGCTCCTGCAGCTTTTCTCTTCACACACACACGCAAAAAACTTCTACCTTTCTTCTCAGTGCACATAAATGTTCTTTAGCAGGGCTGCAACGATTTATCAAGTAACTCGATTATAAAAAATCCTTTATTCAAATGTTTTGCTTTGATGCGTCGTTCAAACTCTGCAGCGCTCTAGTTGTCGCCATGTAAGCACAACCGTTTCACCCACATTTGCGACTAAAAATAGACCTGCAAGAGAAACGTATTTAGGAGCACGTGTGTGTGAATAAGTTTTAATATACACCCCCGTTTTTCATCAAGAAAAGAACCTATAGTACAACAGCAGCACAGAAGATGCTGCCCTAATAGCTCAACGTGGAGTCTGTCTGCACACACGGCCAAGAGCAAAAAGGCGGAGCTCTTACTGAGATGTGAGCTCAGGTGGAGCGAAAGAAAACATTTTTCTAGTGTCCAAAACAGCAGCGTATGTTCCTGTAATCACCATTAAAACCTTTACTGTTTTTTCTCTTTCAAATATTTATTAATGCTCATTAATAAGACAAAAGTATTTCTTATCCGATTAATCAATGGAATAGTCGATAGAATACGCGATTACTAAAATAACCGATAGCTGCAGCCCTACTCTTTAGTGATTCACCGTCAGCTGCATTGCAGTCTGACTCACTGTCTGTCTGTGGAGCACAAAATGGAGGCATGAAAACACCAACACTGGATGGGATTGATTTGTTTTTCCTCGATAATGACCCACAGTGCACAGGATATGATGTCATGTCACTGCAGAATCTGTGAATTAGCAGATGTGATTGAACAAGAAAACGTAGAAAATATTATTTTCTTATTTATATAGAAAACCCTGTGCACTCTGAAACATCCGACTGTGAAAGTACTAAAAAAAAAATCATCAAGCACTTTATTACAAACACCCACTCATCTGTTTAGCCATAAAATTATCCAATCAAAATGGTACTCAGTAGTTTGTAGGGCCCCCGTGTGCTTGTGCACGTGCTCCTAATGAGACTGTGGATGGTGTCCTGGGGGATCTCCTCCCAGATCTGGATCAGTGCATCACCGAGCTCCTGGACTGTCTGAGGTGCAACCTGGCAGCCTCGGATGGACCGAAACACAATGTCCCAGACGTGTTTCATTGGATTTAGGTCAGACGAGCGTGGGGAGGCCAGTCAGTGGTATCAAATCCTTCATCCTACAGGAACATTTTAGCAGGTTATGGCATGAAGTGGAAAATGCAATTTTAATTAACATTTCCACGCTCTACTCCACTTTGTCATTTTTGTTGATCGCTCCGTCGCTATCAATTATGGGATGCATTTTCTCCTCTCCTTTCATAAAGTATGGTCCCAGTGTATTGTATGTTAGAGATATAGGAAGCGTTGAAGCTTCTTTCCTTGGTATTTGGAGAATTGGAATAGCTTTATGGCCGCCATGGAGATACTTCCGGGTCACTTCTCTCAGTTAGGAACCTTCTTAAGCAAACTGGACTATTGGAACACACCCTCTAAATAAACACAATAACAGAGACAGGGGACAACTAAGAAAGTGTGAGAAACTAGAAATACAACATTACCAAGAACTGTAACAGGGGCCATGACATACATACACTTTATTTTTCATGATTCCTGCCGTAGACTTTTATCAAATAACATTTTTTGGGCCTTTGACAGTCAGTGTTTCATGAAATCCACCTGCTAAATAAACTTTCCTGTGTCTGGACATCTACTAAGATTCATAAATGTGTTAGTAAAAAACGAATGAATCAAGATTGCCGAGAGCAGCTACATTTCTTGTAATATTATAGTTACAGTTAAATTACATCTCTTCTGTATTTGAAATTCAGTGACGATCCTGCCAGACTGCACGTATTCTCCTCTGAAGTGTTTGTGTCTCTCCTGACTGCAGAAAGCTTTGGAAATGAAGAGAGAGGAATATGAACGTCTACCAGGGTGGAAGCAAGTGAACGTAAAGAAGGCCAAAGGACTGTTTTAATCGTGTTTTTAACAGGAGTTGGTTCGTGAAGAGGACAAAGAGAGGACAGTCGAGATGGAGATGCGAGAAGAAGCCTGCTTTCAGGGCCGTTTGCCCGAGTGTGAACAGAGCTGACGAGGAGGATGAGACTGGAGGTGCACTCGCCTCGCTTATAGTGATGTTTTACTTCTCAACTTTGTCATTACTTAACAAAATGAAATCCAAGCGGTTTAATAGCAGGTAAAATGAAAAAATAAAACACCTCGCTTTGGTTCATACATGGCATTTATGTGTGTGTGTGTCGGAGCACTGAAGTCACCGCTTATGGTCTCATCAAAGAAAAAGACTTGGATGCTTGTTGTCAGAGTGCCATGCTGTGGTTGTGTATGTGTGCGACTGTATATAATGTTTGTGTGCAATGTTCATTTGTGTAAAAGTGTGTGTAGGTGCGCTTGTGACTTTGTATCTATGTAAAAACAAGTCCTGTTGTGTCAGATGTTGTAAGGAAAGTCGTCACTTCTTCTGTCCACAGTGTCTGGATGCTGTCAGGCGTCGTGGGTAACTCACACGGCCTGACGCTGTCAAACGGCTGAAGTGACCGACTTACTGAGCGCCTGCGAGTTTCGTTAGGAGAGGAAAAGCAGCTTGGTGAATCTGAATGTATAGTGCCTTGCTTTTTGTGTACAGTTTATATACAGAAATTCTAGTCTGCATTTTTAAAGACTTTCTTTGTGATATAAGACATAGTGAATTAAATCACAATAATGCTCAACTCAGAAGAGGAGTCATTTGTGTTCTTTGCCGCATACGTGACATTAAAGCGTTACATTGAAACTCTAGGGCTGCCGCTGTTTACTGTAGCAGCGTTTCACCAAAATACACATTCAGTGTTTACCGTCAGAAAACAGTAAAGCAGCAAATTACAGCAGCCATTCCCAAATGTAAACAACCCCATTTGCTTTTCCATAACGAGGCTTACGGATGCACATGTGGAGTGAAGGCTGGCCCGTGTGGTCCGATCCAAGAGGCGACCTACTGTAGCTCAAAGTGCCCAATAAAAGTTCATGCTGGTTCTGAAAGAAAGATGTCAGAATACACAGCTTGTTGTGTACGGGGGTGCATAGCCACAGACCAGTCAGGGTGCCCATGCTCACCCCTGTCCACCACTAAAAGTGGCAGCAATGGGCATGTGAGCATCAGAACTGGACCACGGAGCAATGGAAGAAGGTGGCCTGGTCTGATGAATAACATTTTCTTTTACATCACGTGGATGGCCGGGTGTGTGTGCATCACTTACCTGGGGAACACCTGGCAGTGTGAGGCTTTGGGCAATGTTCTGCTGCGAAACTTTGGGTCCTGCCATCCATGTGGATACCTACCTAAGCATTGTTGCAGACCACGTACACCCTTTAATGGAAATGGCATTTCCTGATGGCTGTGGCCCCTTTCAGCCAGGTAATGCTCCCTGCCACAAAGCAAAAATGGTTCGTGGAGTACAATGACTTTGAGATGTTGACTTGGCCTCCAAATTCCCAAGATCTCAATCCAATCGAGCATGTGTGGGATGTGCTGGACAAACGAGTCTGATCCACGGAGGCCCGACCTCACAACTTACAGGATTTAAAGGATCTGTTGCTAACATCTTGGTGCAGACATCACAGCACACCTTCAGGGGTCTAGTGGAGTCCAAGCCTCAGGGTCAGGGCTGTTTTTGCAACAAAAAGGGGGACCGACACAATATTAGGCAGGTGGTCATAACGTTATGCTTGATCAATGTAAAATAGGTCCATAAAGACATGGATGAGCGAGTTTGGTGTAGAAGAACTTCACTGGCCTGCACAGAGTCCTGTATACATGTATCTAGTTTTGTTTTATCTTTTCCTTGATTGATTTTAAATATTAAATATATATTTTTTCACCTCCTGTCTTTCTTTAGATTTTTTGTTTGGGACTCAACTTTGGGTTGCAGTGGAGATGCATTTATTGATCACCACATCTTTTTTTCGGGTTTCCTTTGATGTTTACAAGTCTTGAATTGTGTAAACTAGAGAATCAAAATGTGGGTCTCAATACGTGGACATGGACTGTTTCAGCGCCCTCTGCCGGACATTGTTTATCGTTACAACAGAGCTGCGTTCAACAACAATAACAACAACCAAAGTCTAGTTTTACTGCTCAGTAACACTCAATGACTGGTATATTTAGGATGATTTCATAAATTTATGATCCACACATGATCCATAAAGCTCAATCATTAGCATAAAGGTCTTCCCTATGTTTTGTTCAACCTGTTCAAAAATATCATTAATCGTTATGTTGAATAATATATAACTTGTGGAGTACCATTATGCTGACTTGAATACTCTGCAACTATCTTTGCTAATATTGATCTCCCATAGAGGAAATCTAACACCCAGTTGTACAATTTCCCTAACTGCTATGTTAATGCAATGGGCCAATAATGTGATGGGTCTTTACCCGACTTAACTATTGGTGAAGGGCATTTTATCTATAATTTCAGTTTGTTTTAGTTAGTTTTGTAAATCCACAATATAGTTTTAGTTATCGTTTTTTTCCCTTTAATTATCATTTTTATTTATTTCAGTTAAAAATGTTTTTTCAATTCCAGTTTTCGTTATTTTGTTCATTTTCGTTAATTACAATAACCTTGGTGCACGGAGGAAAAAATAGCTAAGTGCAACTTTATTGTCTGATTTATGTCAAATTGTGAATGTTCTTCTTATGTTTAAGTTAGTGTTGCTTACAAAAGTTTGTCTTCACTATTTAGAAACAATATCATATTTCCATGTTATTTGTTGGGATGGTGATCACACTGCTCTCAGAATATGTTTTTACTAATCATGCTGGTAATATCCAACAATGAAACCAGTGGCAGGTGAAGTCAGCCCTGAGCTCCAAGTGTTTTTATAGGTTTGATCACCTTTTACTTCATGTGCAATTTCACTGGTGGGCAGTCAAGGAGCTGGCATCATAATATCAAGATCAAAGGGAGCAGATGTTGCTGCTTTTGTGCCAGGCATCAAGGCTGTAGTTTGGATTAATGGCTGCAATGCTAGTGCTGGCACGCCTCTCTACTACAAGAAACAGCAGATCCTCCCACCATTAGTGTATGACTTCTGCAAGCTGATTTTGACTGAGTCAGGTGCCGTCGGTGGAAAGTACATTTTTGACAATCCCCTGGTCGAGAAGAACGAGGGCAGCCTGATCCACAATGAACAAGCCAAGAACTCTTTCCTTTTTGCAGCTACAGAGGACGACCTCCACTGGGACAGCAAGGTCTATATGGATGAGATGGTGGAGAGACTGAAGCGTCATGGGAAGGAGAACTTTGAGAGTGTGTCTTACCCTGGATCTGGATACTTGCTGGATCCACCTTATGGACCCTTCTGCCCCTCTTCTCCACATAGTTTTTGGTCTAACAGTCCCAAGCCGAACAAGATTAACATTTATTGAACAGTCTAAAACTGAAAATATTGTATCCAGCAATATGAATTTGAATGGCCAGAATACAGCAAATTTTTCCTCGACACATTAAATAAAATATAAAATTATATTTTTCTTCAAAAATAACATCAGGCAAAATGAGAACATTTCAAGCTGACGAAAATTTGCAATTTTTTCAGGTAAAAACTGTGATGTGAATTTTTGCATTTCAAAGTTGGAAAAACACTGCGTAAACTGCGCAGTGTGTTCAGTTTATCAGCAAAAAGCTCAGCTGCAAACGCAGCGGTGCAGACCTGGTCTGATTTTTTGGCAACATGGAAAGTGGCATAAGTTCAGCTTTTTGCATCTGCACCTCCCGCAGGCGTAACTTGACTTTCACTGCGTCATACATGTTCGTGATCACGCGGTCTTGTCCCTGAAGCTGCAGGTTTAATGCATTAAGATGCTTCGTTATGTCGCACAGAAAGGCCGACTCACACACTGAGTCTTTACCTTTACTTTCTATGAACTGACAAATTTCCTCAGGCAGCTCATGCAGCTGTGTGTAAGGCACATCACCAAATTCAGAAGGTATTTCCTCCAGAAAAGACTGCCGGTGATTTAAACTTTTGCCTCTTATAAAGTTCACTGTCTGTGTTATGGTGCTTATGACATGTCCTGTCTTCAGGACTTTGCTGCGCAGCGTTTCCTGGTGTGTGTCAGCTCACCTGTGCAGGTCTCCCTTTGCATCTTCTCCCGCATCCGTCCCAGCAATCCACTCTTTTCCCCGCACAGTGCAGGCAGGGAAAAGAGACACATGGGTTTACCTCCGATGAACAGGTCCTCTGGTTAGTGCACAGGTCTTGACCTGCACGACAGCTGTTCCAGTGCATACTGTTGTGAACCTTCTGAGAGTCTCTGTGTTCTCTTATGTCTATGGTGCAGAAAGGATGGGGCGACGACACTGGACTTGCTTTTCATTCTCCAGCTTGGGATTATATTCCTGGTACAAAAAAATCACAGCACACAGTCACTGTGGTCAGTGTGTGTTATGCAACTGCAACATTCAGCTCGGTTAACAAAAATGACAACAATTACAATCTGGTACGGCATTAAAATAGAGCCAGGAGCAGCTTGAAAGCACCTGACTGGCTAACTAGTATTAGCTTAGTATGCTAATAAAAATGCTAGTCGTGAATAAAGTTACTATTTGTGCACCAAAGCGCCTGTAACTTCTAGGTTACATGTCAGAGTGCTTACGATAAGAATGCATATTACCAATTACTGCAGAGAGAATTTTTTCATTATTAAACATACAGAAAATGACTACAGCATTGCTCACATGCACCCACCTCCAGCTTGGGATTGTTTTCCTTTGCAGCAATGAGCAACCTTGCAGTTGGATTATTTATCCACCAGATGGCTCCAATTATTCACATGCAAAAGGACATCAATTTTGAAGAAATTCATAATACAGGTTATTTCTTAACTCTGTTATACATAATGGGATTTGTAGTATGAGTGGTGGGAGCGCCATTGACTGGCGGGCCATTAATAATAGCCATATGAAATCTCGTGGGCCGTATATAATCATATCGCGGCCCGGATCTGGCCCGCAGGCCTTGAGTTGGTGAACTCACGGTGACACAGGCGTCACCACAACTTTAAAGGTTCTGGAAATTTTCCTTTTCAACTGTTTCCCCTATTTTAACCCATGGAGTCCCTAAGTGACACATACAGAACAAACAGATGTGGTCGTGTGACAGGTCATGTGAGTTTGTGTTACCTTGACAACATTTCCAAGATGTCCGTGTGCCAGACTGGCTCACGTCACAGAGCAACCTAATTTTAAAAAGTTGTTTTTTTGTTTCAAAAGGTATGATTCAAGCCATTTATCAAGTGTTTTCCTTCAAATACAAGTCCTTGACAGTATCTATTCTGTCCTGATCAGATTCTTTCAATAATTGGATATAAAAAAATGACGAAAATATTGCTGTGACACATGCGTCACATCGAGACTTTAAACAAAAAAATCTTCATTAAAAACCTCATGTGACGTAGTTGTCACAAAAAGAAAAATAGTAATCTTATGCTGAGGTTATTTGGCTAATTTAAATCAAGAAACAATTGCTGCTCCCCAATAAATAAAATAAATGAATAAACAAGTTTCTACTGCAAAATATAGTGACTATATTTTATTACTATTATTTTTGCTTTTGTAGCATGAATAACAAAAAGCGGTACAGTGTCCAGGATGCACTACCAATCATTCAGTGTGAGTTTGAGAGTTGTGAAGATCCTGACTATATTCCCAGCAGCAAAGACATTGAAAATGATGAGTCTAGTGAATCCAGTGATTCAGACAGTAGTGAATTAAATGCAACCGAGGAACCACAACCCATGATCAATCGTGGGCAGCAAAATATTGGTGTTAAAGGAAGAACAGAGTTTTCTTGGAGAAGAAAACTATTTGAAGCCCCTTAATGTACCTTCACAGGTCAGAGTGTCACACTTCCAGATACTCCTCACACCCCTCTGGAGTATTTCAGGAAGTTCATCACATTGGACATGCTAGGGTTACTGAAGGAACAAACAAATCTGTACAGTGTACAAAAATCAGAAAATCACAGTAATGTAAACAGCATGGGTCTTTGTCAGCTGCCAGGGAATCATGCCTATTGGGAAAATGATACAAGATGTCCCATGGTGGCAGACAACATGTCACACAATTGCTTTCAGACACTGCTTGCATCCCTACATTTCACTGACAACACTGATGTCAAACAGGCAAGCAGAAGATAGGTGTTGGAAGATCCACATGTGGCTCAAGATGTTTCGCAAACAACGCCTGGAAGTCACCCCAGAGGAGCACAACTCTATTGATGAGCAAATGGTGTCCTTTAGGGGTACTTACAGCCCAATAAGACAGGCAAGCCCCACCCTTGAGGATTAAAAATTTGGGCACACTACTCTTCATCTGGAATCCTCTGTGATTTTCTGATCTATGAAGGAGGAACTGGGATGACAACCTTACTTGGCATGGGAGGTGATGTTGTGGTCAAGCTGTGTGAAACTGCCATCAAACCAAAACTACATAGTATGTGCA